>JASDQU010273791.1:0-15193 GCA_032191745.1 Picea mariana
CCCCTGCCACCTGTAGGGTCAGTGTCTTTGGGGTCTCCGCGTCCTCTCATGCAATCTTTGTATCTAAAAAATCATAAGTGCTTTTGAAATCTATAATTACCTTCCCCGACAATGGGGCCAAAATGTTGGTCACTATAATTGCTTATTTAACTAGACAATCAAGTGCTACATAAATTCTCAACCCAGGGAAGTCTGTTATTTCAAAGTTAATCATGCACTATATATACTCAATCTCAAAAGCAACCTAGAGTTGTAGTAAAAACATATTAATCACACTTTGCCTTGAACAAACTGAAGTTCTAACTTGAATTACAGGAAAGCAACCTACCTATTGCAGAGTTCAAAGTTTAAAGGAATGATTAATTAAAGAATCATGGATTACATTAAAATAAAAACAAGATGCTGCAACAGGAAAAACCAACTATCTTGTAATAGAGAATAGGATCCTATTCCCAAAGCAGGAATCTTCAGCACTTGTTTCTGATCATCACACTTCATGAACTCATTGCTTAACTGAAATGATTGATACACACTTAAGGCTAACTATTTATAACAGAGAACATGACCCTATTCCCTAAGCATGAATCTTCAGCACCTGTTTCTGTTTAGCACACTTTCATGAACTCATTAAAATAACTGACATACACTGAAGGCTAACTATCTCTAACAGAGAACAGGACCCTATTCCCGAAGCAGGAACCTTCAACACCTGTCTCTAATTATCAAGCTTTCATAAAATCAACAAGAAGGATTGCTAACTAGAATGATTAACCGTTACCCAAGCATGAATCATATGAAAACAATGCAACAAAAAGACAGAGTTCAGTAAAGTAGTGTTTCAGCAAAATAGAGTTCAGTAAAGTAGTGTTTCAGCAACACAGAATTTAATCAAGGCATGAACAGAAATAACACTAACACACTACAAAGCTAACGGGTGAATCTTGTGAAGAAGGTGGGCCCTCCCTTCTCACAAGAGTCCCCTGAAATGAAAGGAACTAGAGAGAAATGCTCAGAACAATCTTTTATTCATCTGTCAACTGTATTACATTACAATCTGAAGTAAAACACATATCTCTCTGTAAATCCTTTCTTAGTTCAGGAGAAGATCCACTCTAATGATGATTTCCTCTTATTTAAAGAGGAGAATCCCTTCGATACAATTGATCAACAAATTATAGGTGTACATCTAAGTCCTATTCTTAGTCAGATCGACTTTCAAAACTAGAAGAGGATAGCCTAGTCTCCCGCAACAGAATGCTATTACAAGTGTTGAGTGAGGTGTTGTTGTTGCGGATGGAGTAAAAGCTTCTTTATTTGTCTTCTTGTTACTGTTGTTGTATGTTGTTTCAGCATCGCAAATCGCGGGCTGTTTCATCCACGGGATTTGCATTATGACTGTTTCAGCAACTTGGTCTCAGGCAGTAGCGATGGTTAATGCTTGCTCAAGGTGTGCCTGTTGTGGTCAATCTGTGCGAGTTGTTATTTTAGCATTGTTGACCATGGACTGTGTGACAGCTTCTTCTGTGTGAGTTTCTATTTTAGCATCGTTGACCACGGACTGTGTAACAACTTCTTCTGTGTGAGTTGTTGTTTTAGCATCATTGACCACGGACTGTGTAAAAACTTCTTCTGTATGAGTTGATGTTTCAGCATCATTGACCACGGACTGTGTAACGGCTTCTTCTATGTGAGTTATTGTTTCAGCATCGTAGTCCATAGACTGTTTCAGTCACAGGGTGTTTCAGCAACAGGCCTCAATGCTAATCTGCAGTTCGAACTATTTCAGCACTTATACCTTTCTGATCAATGGTTAAGTACGAGAGTAATGTAAAATTATATGCAAAATGAATTAAACATATAGTAAAGAGAAGAGAGTTATATACCTTTGGAAAGATAGGGTAAGGTGATAATGTGAGTTTAAATGTGAGTGAAACAAGGTGTAAAGGTAGCAAAAAGTGTGGGCAAAAAGGTACATTGTATGGTCCTAACACTATGCCTATTCATAATGTCTTCCATGTATCATTGCTAAAGAAATATATACCTGATGCTAATCATGTTATTGATTGGAATGCGATTCAGATGGCAAAAGAAGGTGGTTTTCAAGTGCATCCGGTATGCATTTTGGACCGGAAAGTCAAACAGCTCTGGAACTGAGCCATAGGGCTTGTAAAGGTTCAATGGACCTGGTACGGTCCTACGGATGCTACTTGGGAGCATGAAGATGCAATGCGGACATAATACCCACATATTTTTGAAGATTTTTGAAAAATATGTTATATATGGGTGCATGATGCACTGAGGACAGTGCATAAATAAGGGGAGGGGATTGTAATATCCCTCGGTCGAACCCAATTGTAAATGTAATATAAATGTACTTAAGCTAGTGAGTTTTTTTTACCTCATTTGGTATTGGACGTCATGTGTCATAGTGCACGCATGAACTGTGCAGTAAAATGATATAATATGCACGTTCTAGGATACCATACGCAGTAACTAAGGTTCGTGCAGTATGGAGGACAACGAGCCTCGTGTATATGATCAGTGTTATAGGTTGGTGAGCCGATTATTATAAGTTGGGATGCTTATGTTTTGGTATTGGGTCGGAACGCCTAGATGTCAAAGACCAATGTGCCTACTTTGTACATGACTCATGATTAATATAAAATACATCGTTGCGCACAGACCGACCATAATAAAAGAGATGGGGGACTGAACTTCACCAGTTAGGGAAAGGGAGGGCCAAAAGTAAAGGGAATATTATATTAATATTTCCTAAAACATAAAGTATGGATAATTATTTTATCCTAAGTTCTAAAGTTGGGGACAAGTGGACCAAAGTAACTTTCGATATGACAAGTGTCAAGTTGGGGACATGCATTCATATCGTGGGGAACTTAGCTCATTTGGTCATTTTTCACGGGATTTCTTACCAACAGCTTGACCATCATTCTCACCATCAATTTCATGAGAGTTTCACAGTGATTCTTTTCCACACTTAGTTATCCAGTCAATGATTCCATGACCATTTTCATTCACGCATTCCGTTATCCTTGAGACAACCATTTCACCATTTCTGAGCTTATTCCCATAGCCCTTTTCGGTTGGCATACTTGGTTAGCTTGGAGAGGGATTGAAGAAGTGGGTTGTCAGGCCCGTGAGCAATTATTTGAGTGAGAGAATTACTGGGGATTGATTCCTGAAGGTGATAAAATGCAGCTACAAACTCTGAGACTTCCGGTCCGGCCTGTTGCCGAAGCCCTGGAAAGGAAGTGGGGCAGTCGAGGGACTATTGAGCAGAGAAGGGGAACACTTCCTTGGGTGGGACAGGCATGTGGGGAATGAGAGGTTGTAGGTTGTTAGTTGAGTGAGCACTTGACACAGAGTCTTTCCTGTTGCCCATGAGCCTTAGCTTGGATAGGAACCCTTTACCCTGGGTGGAGTTTAGTCCCAGCTCGAGGGTGACTCACTGTTGAGAGTGATGAACAATGTATTCTAAGGCTGGGAGTTTTGTGGACGGTTTGTATGCAGTCGGTGACAATATTTCTAAGATAAGTACCAATTGTATGATAAAATGATATGTTGCTTTGTTATTTACATGCCTATGTTACAGTTTATCATATATGTGATTATAATTGCCTGTATGTTTTTGGGTAATTCCCTATAAATGCTGCATATCTGTAGTTATTGTTATTTCAGTATAAATTCGTATGTTACAGAAAGTAATTGCTTGTTTATGTTTATATGTAAAGATTCCGCAAGAGTGTTGTATGTATATGTTTTAGTTGCATGCAGTTTAAAGAGTAAATTTATGTGGCATAGCTCAGTCAACTACTGGGTATGTTACCGTATGTTCCGCAGTAAGGGAATTAAAGTGTTCCCTAGAGTAGCATGGTCCAACCTGTTAAGGATAGCAATGTTACCGACTGTTGTCAGAGCATGAGTGGTTGCTCTGGAGTGGCGTCCCCTAGCCTACAAGTGGTCGGGGGAACGTTACACTTTTAGCCTTTAACAATATGTTAGGTTCAAGTTCATGAAATTGCCTGCGAATTCATCAATCTTGTTGACGTTTCTACACACAAAGTCCCCGGCTTTCCACGGCAGAGGAATGAACTATTCTTCTTTTCTTTTCATGGAAAAAATGCAACCAGTGGTTGTATTGCCTTGCTATTTCTGTAACAAACATCTTGTGTGTGATGTGGAATGGAAGGAAAGCATGATTTTCCTTGGAGCCAAAGACAATTAGTACACTGTGATTTTTCTTTTGTTCAAGTGTCCCCTTCCTATTCAAAAACTTGGTTTCCTGGCCAGACATCCTGGGAGCATCCTTCCCTAACAAAAAATATTTGAAAACTGAGCCAAAGTCATTAAAAAATTCATAAAAACAATGGGAGGCCTTGTGCCTCCACAGGTCCTGGTACCAGAATGTTACTGGGTCAAATCCACAGTTTATTTTCTTCGAAAGAGACATCTTTGGAAACGAAAAACAATGCACTATTGCAAAAATCAAGTAGGATGACATATAAAAAAAAATTGATTCTTTGAATCAGGACAGTTAGGAACATATTTCAATGGAAATTAGCTTCCCCCAACTGAAAATGAATTGTTCGTTGACTGTGAAGTACAAAATATAAATAACTATACGGGAAATGCTTTTCGTGGATTCTTGTCTCGTTATTTTTGTAAACAACCAAGCAATTTCCCGGAATGGATTTCTAAAGGAACTTACCTGCAATTTTCTGGTATCTTCAGGAACTGTTGTCGGATCTTCGAGGAACTTGGCTAAGATCTCCAACCTGTTATCATGTTTTTCTAGGAATTTCTTGTATTCTTATCCTCTAAAAGTCAATGTTGGCTCTAACAATTTTAATATCTTGCGGAAGACCTAAGGTGACAAAGAAACAAGAGAATGGTCACGCAACGGAATAATTCTTTGGCTTGAAATATATTTTTTGGCGCACTAAGAGACCACCTCCTTAAAGAAAAAAACCTCAGCGACACAGCTTGCATGAGAGATTCTAGAGGTCCAAATCACTTCGTTTTGGGCAGAATGGGATGAATAGTAAGATTATGCCCTGGACCACTGGATGTTCTGGCCTTGATGTCCGAAGATATTCACTGTATCTCCACAAAATCGATGTCGAACTATTGCCATAAGCTTACAAGAATGTTTTTTTGCTCTAGACGATGATTGCATTGAAGAGTTGGAAGGGAAAATATAACGCTATGCAAATATTCATCCAATGCATGTGAACCAGAGATATCTTCGATACTTTCGCTCATTAATGACAATTTCAAAGAGTGTTGCATGATGCATTGTTAACAGTAAAGACTAGTAATTGCACACATAGAAGTGCGAACATGGTGGATACGACAATGAGCGATTAAGCATTGGAGATTTCTTGAACAGGAAAATACAAGAACCCATGTTTGAGACGAACAATTATAAGTGACAATATAAATTTCCGTAGCTCTTGGTTTAATGCATATTAATAGGAGATCTCCTCGAGCATTTCTCTCATTAATGACAATGTTGACGGTTCTTGCATGGTGAGTTGTTACCATGAAAGGTTACTAATTTCATATTAAGAAATAAGTATGAAGGTCATGGGGACGGGGAAGAGCAGTTAAGGAGTGTCTAATTATCGAAAGCGGTTGGGCGGGCTTCAAAATAGGATTTCAAGGTACAACTATTGGAGGCGAGGGTGCAAGGGTCAAATTCGATGTCTCAGAAGCTTTTGAGTGCAATATGCATAACACTGAAGAGGGTATGACAGGACAGACCAGAGGACAATTTGTATATCGTAGAAGTCCAAGTAATGTTTGCAGGACACAGAACAATGAAGGTGAAAACGTGAGCCCGCTTATCCTGGAACCTGCAATCGAAAAAGTGGCTCATGTATGGAATAGAGAAACGGCTGGGCGGATTCGTTTTCGCTAATATATTGAAACTTGTAATATATATCGCATTGTGTGGAAAGATCTTTTCTTCATGTCTCTGGGTAGAAAAGAGAAAATAAGAGAAGATAAATTAATTTAAATTCGAGGAGTCGAGCTTTAATTAAATTTCACTATCTCGTCGACGCTTTTTCTTTTTAATGGCGGTCTATACGGTTGTTGCATGATGAACTAGTATCATTAAACCTTGTTTGGGAACAGTAAACAATGCCTAAGAATTGGAGATTTCGTGAACCCGCCAACCCGAGGAACCGTGAAAGAGATTCTGTGAAATGGGAAAGTATGGAAAGCCATCGGACAAGCTTTAGAATTAGGGTGACAATGGCTCCCCAAAAGACGTGACTTCCCGATGGTCAAATTGTATGTCTCAGAACTTGAATGAAAAATGTGTACCATAGAAGAGGGGATGATATGGGAGTCCAACGGTCAATTCGTATACGAAAGAAATGAAATGTTTAAGGTTGATGCACAACGAAGTTCTAGCATTAAAGATTGTCAATTGCATTTCCAAAGAGAAGTAGGAAGGTGGCGGGGGCAGGGAACAAAAAGTAAGGAATGGATAATTATCGAAAGCAGTTAGTAATGCTTTGAAATAGGGATACACGATACAACCCGCAGAGGTGAGGGCCCAAGGGTCAAATTGTATCTCTCGAGAGTGTTGACCGCAGAACATGTAACATGAAAGAGGGAATGATGATGAATTCCTGTGGAAAAATTGTATATCGCGAAACTCTGGGTACAATTTGCTAGTCATGGAACATTGGAAACACAATCCTGAGGCCGCCAGTCCAGGAATCTGCAATCGAAAAAATGGAAGGGAGGACTCGATACACAATAAATGTACAATGTCATGGAGATACAACCAACTTGGGGCTAAGTATTGAAAGGAATGACAAACGGTTGGGCTCGTGACGGGGCATTTCAGCGAACAAATTGTATGTCACGAAACTCCAGGCACTGTTTGCAAGTTGCGGAAGGTTCCAAACACAATTTTGATGTCGTCAATCTAGGAACCCGCAATCGAAAAAGTGTCTAAGTATGGAATTGGGAAACACTGGGCCAAAATTGTTTTCGCTAATATATTGAAATTTGTAATAGCTTTACCATTAGCTGGCAAGATCTTCTTTGCATGTTTCTAGACAAGTTCTATAGGGATGGTTAGTCCTTGAGACTTCTACTTATTAATGACGATTATTACGGTTGTTGCATGACGGCATTTTAGTATTAAACCCTTGGTGTTGCATATTTGGAAAGAAGTACACGGATGGCCCGAACATGAAATAGTGAGCAGGAATCGAAGATTTCGTGAACCTGCCAACAGGAGGATCCAAAATAGGGTGACAAGGACCCCAGAAGAAGTGAGGCCTTGACGGTCAAATTGTATCATTCAGAACATTTGAATGCATAATCTGTAACATGGAAGAGGGGACAATGTCAGAATCCAGTAGTCAATTTGTATATAGCAGAGGACTGAGTACCAATTGTTTCATATTAGTGTGTTCAATTCTCATTAGTAAGAGAATAATTAATGTATATTAGGAAGGATGGGAAGTTAGTGGTGATGGAAGGCAATGACAACTACTTTGAAACATTTGTGAACCGTGGTAGAGTGAATCTTGCGATTTCAAGAAGTCTGTGGTGGAATTGTAGATCATAGAAGTTTTGAGTGCAAGACGTATATCAAGGAACAAGAAGAATCATAGTTTGAATGCGCTAACCTGACAACCGTTGATCCATATTTATGAAGGAAAATAATGAAATAAATAAATACACATAAACGTAGAGGTGCGACAGAAATAAAACTTCATTTCATTAACAACAAATGACTGAAATATGCTTACAGATAGAATGGAAATAAAATAGCTAGGGCATTGATAGTTTATCTTTGAGAAGAGATGTGGCGACTACTGGCCTATGAAATTCATAATACAATGAGGATCGAAGGCCTATATATTATTGAGAAACAATGGAAAACCCTAAACATCCAAAAACCTAACCCTAGGAGATGAAACACCAGAATATGGGCCCTGTCGGGGTAAATTGGTACTTCAATTTCCCAGGGTCGCAACTTTGGCATACTATCTCTGTTTGACGCACATGATACATCATTAGAAAGATCTATTTGAGGAATACACTATTGAAAATGAATATTGAGTTCGAAACAAACTCATATTTTCTAGAGCATTTGATGCCAAAAATGTCGTTTAGGGCCTCAAGGCAGCTCCGGAAGTTCAACACCCGAAAAATGCTAAAAATAGTAAATTCTGCTACAATTAAGGAAAATGAAAAAATGAAAGAAACAATGGTGTGGGTCCAAGTGGAATAGGCGGGTGGCCACCAATATCCACCTTGATCATTCCTCCCCCCTTAGGAAGAAATGGTCCCCATTACATTGAGTTCCTCCATGAGATGAGGAAACTTCTGTTGAACTTGGTCCCTGTTGAGCCACTTGCCTTGGTGAAGGAGTTGGCATGCTTTGAAAACTCGATATAGCTGGATCCTTTGTTGGCGGGTGTTATTGATTTATGTGTCTATAATCTGATCAGTTGTGGATTGTTTCATGCAATATGGGTTTAACTCTGTTGGTGTGAGTTGTTCTGCCATGTCGGATGTGTCCAATAGAGGTGGAAAGTAGGGCCGAAGGTGGTCCACATTGAACACTGGGTGTAGACCAAGGAATGGTGGAATACTGAGCTCAAAGGCATTGTCCCCTACAACCTTGGTGATGGTGTATGCACCATATTGGAGAGGGAAAATATTGCGGTAGGGTCCAGCGAGGTGCTCCTTTTGCAAATGTAGCCACACTTTGTCACCCACCTGAAAGTTATGTGTCACCCGATGTTGATCATGTCACTTCTTGTACTTAGCATTGGTTCTATCCAAGATGTCATGAACATGTTGGTAGATGTGTTGAATGTGCTCAATGAAGTTGTTTTCCTTGTCAGCGTCAGACTGGACATGGGCTTAATCTACCTGAGTAGCTGCAAATGGCATGGCTACGTCAATGGGACATAGTGGCTCGAATCCCAAGCCCACCTGAAAGGGGTTGTGGTTGGTTGAGCTATGGAGAGATCGATTGTAGCTGTGGTGTACATAGGGGAGGCTTTCATCCCATGTGCATGGATGCTTTGAGTTGTACATGCGCAGAATGTGTATGATCATCTGGTTGACGACCTCTGTCTGGCCATAAGTTTGCAGATGGAAAGTTTTGGACTTGGTGAGCTTGTTGTCCAGCATCGACCAGAGGCTGGACCAAAATGTACTGAGGAAACTGTTGTCCCAATCTAAGATGATAGACTGTGGGATCCCAAAGAGTACCCACACTCATTCAAAGAAGATTTTATCAGTGTCTTATGTTGTTATATTCTTCTTACTGTCCATCATAATGGAAAACTTTGAGAATTTGTTAGCGACCACAAAAATATAGTCATTTCCATGCTTAGTAGAAGGAAGGCCCGATATGTAATCCATGGAGATGGATTCCCAAGGTCGACTAGAGGTAGGTAGCAGAGTATAGAGTCCTTTCTTCTTGATGGTTGGTTTGGAAATGGCAGAAGAAGTGTAGGACCTGATGTACTTCCCGACATCTTGTCGAAGGTTCGGCCAATAGAAATACTTTTGCAGTACTACCATGGTTTTCTCGACCCCAAAATGCCTAACGACCCGACTATAGTGCGCCTCCCAAATCATCTTGGCATGCTCTCTTGAAGGAACACAAAGGTGTCCCAGGTGACATAGCAGGGCATCCTAGAGGTGAAAATTAGGAACTTGCTTGACCTCCAAGAGCGCATTGTATGTGTGGCCAAATTTTGGATCAATTTTGTAGAGAAGCTGCCAATTGGAAGTCTCGTGCCCACAAGAGCTGAGAACCCTGGTTAGCGCCATGATAGGTGGTAGGCTGAGGCAGTCTAAAACATTATTGGTGCTGCCTTTGTTGTACTTAATGTTCAAATGAAACTGTTGCAAGTATGTGGACCACTTCTGATGGAAATCATTCTGCAATTTTCCTTGTGTCTGTATGAACTGCAAGGGTCGGTGGTCTGTGTAGATGACCATTTCCTTTCCCAAAATGCAATTCTTCCATTGTTGGCAAGTCTGCACAATGGAATACATCTCTTTGTCATAAGTGGGATATTTCTAGATTGTGTTGGAAAGTGTCTCACTGTGATATGCCACTGGATGCCCCTGATGAGTAAGGACTGCCCCAATAGCATAGTCGGAGGCATATGTATCGATCTCAAATGGTTGTTGCAAGTCTGGTAATGTGAGCATTGGTGTAGAGTAGAGGCGATGCTTAAACTCTTTGAACGCCTTCTATTGAGATTTAGAACAAAATATTTTTTCTTTCGCTCCTCCCTTGGTGACTTGACTCGAGGGCCAACTGATATGAGAGAATCCCAACATGAACCTACAGTAGAAATTGGCAAGACCCAGAAATATGCGGAGCTCTTTTAGGGTGGTTGGGGCTAGCCAATCCTGAATGACTTGGATCTTAGTTGGATCCACATGGACCCCCCATTCATCAATAATGTATCCCAGATACTGAACCTGAGTCATGCCAAAAGTGCACTTCTCCAAATTGGCACACAACTTGTGTTTCCGCAGTGTTTGGAGGACCTGTCAATTTGACGGAGGTTCTCTTCCCAAGTCTGGCTAAAGATCAAAATGTCATACAAGTACACCACTACAAATGAGTTGGTGAATGGTTGCAAGATGTCGTCCATTAGCCTCATGAAGGTTGCAGGGGCATTCATCAACCCGAAAGGCATGACCAACCATTCGAAAAGGTCCTCCTTGGATTTGAAGGCAATATTCCATATATCAAAGGGTTTGATTGGTACCTGGTGATACCCAATCTTCAAGTCGATCTTTCTGAAATATTTCTCCCCCTTGAGTTGGTCCACAAGGTCATCAATCCATGGGACTGGGTACCTATTATGGACAGTGATCTTGTTCAGCGCCCGATAGTCAATGCAGAGTCTCCAAGTCCCATCCTTCTTCTGCACCAACACGATCAGTCTCCCATAGGGTGATGAGATCAATCGGATGTGACCTTTCTACAACAGCTCTTGATTATTCCTCTTGATTTCGTCATTCTCCAGAACAGAGCACCAATAGATTGGTCCATTGGGCAGTGGCACACCTAGGGTCAGATTGATGGGGTTCTTGACCTGGCAGTGTAGAGGCACCCCTGTGGGAGAGGTGAATATGTCCTTATAATCCTCCATGACCTTATACATATGTTTTTGTCGTGTAGAGGGGCCTTGTCTGGAGGTGGTGGCCACAGTCTTCTTCTTGCCCTCAGGGTGGATCATCAGGAAAACAAATTTCCTGGTTTTGGAATTGAGCTTACTGCATTGTTTTGTAGTAACCAAAGAGATGGATGTAGGCAGTGCACTTTCCAGTATCCTGTACAACTTATTGCCCAAAGTAATAATAACATCACGAGGCTTGGACTCATACACAACATGTCATTTCCACAAGTATGGTTGGCCTAATAATACATCAGAAACATCAAGAGGAGAAATGTCACATAATACCTCATTCGTGAAGGGATTGATGATGTAGGGAAGGCAACATTACTGGCTGACGCAAAGGTCTCGTCATTGGTGCAGCCACTCGATGGTGTATGGTTTTGGGTGTGATGTGGTCAGAAATCCTAGCCGTTTCATGACCTCTACTAAGATGAGGTTCTTCTAGCTCTTGCTATCGACAATGAATTGCAGTGGGGAACCCTTTACCCACATATGGGAATGGAAGAGGTGCTCTGCCTCCTCTTGATCTTCTAGTTCCTTCTTCTAGATATTTGTGGTGTAAACAGTGGCGTTGGGATCTGCATCGATAATATACTTCCCCCTGTCATTCCCCTTGTCAGGTTCTGATTTAGAGTCAGAGCCTGCATTTGATTCAGAAGCCTTAAACTCAGCTACCAGTGACTGCTTGGCCCGACACTCACTTGTGTTGTGAGTGGATCTCTTATAGAACTCACACCACTTCCCCATGTCCTTTTTTTTTGGCTTCGTGGTGTTGTTCTTTTCTTGCGGCTTTGGCGGGTTGTCCTGGGCCGCCTCACCTTGGCTTGGTCCTTTGTTCGGCGGTTTGGGGGTACCTTTCCCTTTCTTTTGATTCACAGACCCAAAGTCTCTCTTCTTCTATTTGAACTTCTGCTCAATCTTGGCAGCATACCGGTATGCTGCACCAAGCAAGGAGATGTCGAGGAACTCCATTTCCTCCTGAATGTATCTATGCAGACAACTGCCATACTTTAACACCAAATTTTTCTCTGAATATTTGATACCCAACTTTTTGCGTAGGGTATGAAACAAATTTGTCATCTCATGCACAACTTGGTCCCTTTGTTGCTGCAACATAGTCCATTTTATGTATTTGTCCTCATAGGTCCCCACGAGATAATATTGTTCCTTGATGGCATCTCAGAAAGAATTGCAAGTGGGTGCAACTGAGAACAAAGAGGGTTCCCCCTCGCTCTATTTTTCCCATTAGGTTTCCCACCAGTCCTTGACATGGGGGGCGGCTTTAAGGAGTGAAAAAATAATCCTGTCTCAGTTGGAAAAGTCATGAACTAAGAAATATCCTTCTAATAGATTCAACCATCTATCTATGACATCTACATATATTTGTCCCTCAAATATGGGAATGTCAAATTTTACTTGTACCTTAGAAGGAGTGGTGCCTCGAGAGTGGTCGTTGGATGTAGATGCCCTGCCAATGGGCATTCATTGAAGGATCTGGGCAAAGTTGTCCATCATCGCATTCCTTTGTTTCTCGAGGGCCTCCTTGAGAAATAATTTGATAGGATCTTCTACCGCCTCATATTTATTTTCTTCCCCCATGGGCGTTCATCGGGGTTTACGAGGCTGATCTTGCAATGGTTCAACCAGATCGAGACCTAACTCCTTATATCCCGACCTCGTTGGGACATGAAAAGAAGGATAGAGAAAGAGAAGATTAATCTAATACCACTTATCTGTATTTATGTAGGAACATAATGAAATACAAAAATACACATAAATGCAGAGATGCAGTGGAAATAAAACTTCATTTCATTAACAACAAATGACTGAAATATGCTTACAGACAGAATGGAAATAAAATAGCTAGGGCACTGGTAGTTTATCTCTTAAAAGAGATGTGGCGGCTACTAGCCTCTGAACTCCATGTTAAAATGAGGCTCGAAGGCCTATATATTATTGAGAAACAATGGAAAACCATAAACACCCAAAAAACTAACTCTAAGAGATGAAACCCCAGAATATGGGCCCCGTCGGGGTAAATTGGTACATCAATTTCCCTGGGTCGTAACTTTGGCATACTATATTTGTTTGATGCACATGATACATCGTTAGAAAGATCTATTCGAGGAATACACTATTGATAATGAATACCGAGTCTGAAATGGTTTTATATTCACAGGAGAATTTGATGGCAAAAAATGTCGTTTAGGGCCTCATAATGGCTCCGAAAGTTCAGGACCCGAAAAACTGCTAAAAATAGTAAATTGTGCTACAATTAAGGAAACTGAAACTAAAAGAAACAATGGTGTGGGTCCAAGTGGAATAGGCGGGTGGCCAACAATATCTACCTGGATCAACCGCGGCCATAAACTTGGCTAAGTATGGAAATGAACAACGGTCGGCCAGATTCATCATGTGAAGATATAGATGGAGATGAATGTATGTCAGCCCGCTAACGCTGGAACCCGCGATCATAGAAAGGAGACTAAGTATATAACCAGAAAGCGATAATACACGAGAAGAAGAAAAGGGAAAAAGGGCTAAGGAGTCTGCGGTGGAATTGTAGATCACAAAAGTTTTGAGTGCAAGATGTATATCATAGAACAAGAAGTAGCAGAGTTCAAATGCACCAACCCGACAACCGCGGCAATAAAATTGGCAAAGTATGGAAAGTAACAGCGGTCAGTTGGATTCGTCATGTGAAGATATAGATGGAGATGAAGATATGTTAGCCCGCCAATGATGGAACATGCGGTCATAGAAAGGCGACTAAGTATATAACTAGAAAGCGATAATACACGATAAGAAGAAAAGGGAAAAAGAGCTAAGGAGTCTGCAGTGGAATTTTAGATCACGGAATTTTTTAGTGCAAGATGTATTTCACAGAACAAGAAGCAACAGAGTTGGAAAGCGCCAACCCGACAGTCGTGGCCATAAACTTGGCTAAGTATGGAAAGAAAGAGTGGTCGATCGGATTCGTCATGTGAGGATATAGATGGAGATGGAGATATGTTATCCCGCCATTGATGGAACCCGCGAGCATAGAAATGTGATTAAGTATATAACTAGAAAGCGATAATACACGGGAAGAAGAAAAGGGAAAAATGACTAAGTATCTCACATAAGAACATCTACTGTTCGTTTATTAATGCCAATATTTTCGAACTCCTGGTGAGTTCTTACTAGTAAAAGAATAAATTGCAGATCGCGGAAGTTCTTTGGGTGAAAGATGTATATGACGAAACATGGGACATAAGTGTTGGATACCGCAAACCCGGGACCCGACGAATAGATAATTGGCTAAGTATTGAAAGGGATCGCGGTTGGTTAGGCTCATGGTGTCAAGATATAGATAAAGAGCTACCAATTTGTGAATCGAGGAGGCCGTGATCATATAGATGCGACCAAATATAGAACCACAAAGGGATCATAGACGGGGAGAAAAGAGGAAAAATTAAAAGAGAAAGTGTTTATATTTATTCCAATAGTATTCAACATAGTTACCAACTTAACGAGAACTCTATAGAGTTCTCGTTTTTGGGGGGGTCCAACTTTTTACTCCGTTTTTAAAAATGGTGCTACCCGTAGCACACCTCTCTCTTTTTAGGTGGTTTTTTTATATTTTAAATTTTCCAAACCACAATGTTTACACATTTTTTTTTAAATGCTTATTTTTCATCTGTTTTCATTTTTTTCAATTTTTTTCTATTCAATGGTGTTTTTAGTCATTTTTCCATGCTTCTTTCAATCTTAAAAATATTTTTTACCATTTACTTTTTTGAAATTACGATTTTTCATATAATTGTGTCTTCTTAATTAATTTATTGTTCCATACTTTTAAAATATAGTGGAAAGCACCATTCTTAACACATTGTTTACCTTTACTTCAATACATGGAAAAAAATTGTAGTTAAATGACACTATTTTTTAATATTTAACAAAAAAATATAATTCTATTTTTTTTATATAAATTAAAAAAAAAT
>JASDQU010273793.1:2091-15144 GCA_032191745.1 Picea mariana
GACAATTTTTTGTTTTTTCAAACATTCATCAACCATAAGAAAACAATCACATATGAGATCTATTAACTGCAGAACATGGAACACAAGATTTATGTGGAAACCCTTTTAGGATAAAACCAAAAAACATCTCTTTATAATTCTTTGTAGGTGCCAACATAGTGTTACAAATATTTATAGGCACCAACCTACTAGAGACACCAATCCCCACTAGCACAAATTCTGATAGGCACCAACCTAGTCTTATAGATCTTTGTAGACACCAATATACTGGAGACTCCAATCCCCATCTCTATGCACCAACTTAGCAAGATACATCAATCTCTTTTTGTAAGTTTCACCAACCTTCACCAAGTCTGCTTGAAACTTCTCTCTTCACCAGGTCTATTTGTTGCTTCTTCCTTCACTAGGTCTATTCACTACTTATTCCTTCACTAGGTCTGCACTACTTCTACCTTTACTAGGTCTGACAAAAATTTGAATTTCCAAATGGTAACTTTCTCAAAGGTTGTTGTTTTGGGCCTCTTCCTAAAAATGAACCTGTATAACATGCCATGTATCCAATTTTTCAAATATGATTATGAAATTGTTACCTGAGGTACTTATGTATGTCTCCTCTAATATCTAAAGTTTTCATAGTCTGAAGAGTCCCAGAAAAGAAGTTATAGTGAAAATTCCAAGATGGCCTATTTGAAAATGATTTTGGGAGCATTCAAGAAACCTAACTTTCACATGGAATATCTCCGAAATTATAGTGAACTAGCCTTTGAAATTTGTACCAAATGTACACCAAGATCTCTCCTTTGTCTCTACAAACTTTCAAGGTCTCAAACATCCCARAAAATAAGTTATAGCGAAAGTTCCAAGATGACCTGTTTGAAATTGATTCCAGGAGCATTCAATAACCCTAACTTCCATAGGGAATATCTCCAAAAGTATAGTGAACTAGAATCTAAAATTTGTACCACATGTACACCAATATCTATCCTCTATATATACAAAGTTTCAAGGTCTGAAACATCCCAGAAAATAAGTTATAGATAAAGTGCCAAGCTGACCTGTTTGAAACTGATTTTAGGATCATTCAAGAACCATAACTTCCATAGGGAATATATCCTAAAGTATAATGAAAAAAAATCTGAAATTTGTACCCCATGTACACTAATATCGCTCCTTTGTCTTTGCAAATTTGTAAGTCTAAAACGTCCTAGAAAATAATTTATAGCGAAAGTGCCAAGATGACTTGTTTGAAATTAATTTCAGGAGCCTTCAAGAACCCTAACTTCCACAGGGAATATCTTCAAAATTATAGGGAACCAACATCTAAAATTTGTACCACATATACACCAAGATCTATCCTCTGTCTATGCAAAATTTCAATGTCTGAAACATCCTATAAAAAACGTTATCACAAAAATACGAAGATGACCTAAAACTGATTTCACAATTCAATCTTTGCTAATCCATTTTTCACACACACACTTTCTCTGAATGCTTTCTCTTTTTATACTTTTTCATAACCCTTCATGAAGGGACATGTCCATTAATTAAATAATTAATTCCCAATACCATGGGAAAATTCCCCAAATACGATTGAAAAAAGTTGGATTACTGAGAGGGGGGGTGAATCAGTAATAGAGAAATCTAATCCTTTTAACCACAATATGTAAGTGTTATTTATCTTTATTATCAATGTAAAATTATTATCCAATAAGTGCAAAGTAAATAAACCATAAACAATAAAAAATCACATAGATGCATAGTACACCAGTATTTTTACGTGGAAACCCAATGCGGGAGAAAACCACATAATGCTTTTTATTATATGTCTTTAAGAATTACATTCATTGGAAGCACCAACTTCCTTTGTTCTCCAGTTGCAACTAGAAGGAGGCTCTGAACCCCTATATTTTCAGGCTACAACATGAGTGAAGCTCCAAGTGCATCTATGTCTCTCTAGTCATGTTTCATACAAATATGTATAATCATGGACAAGTATAGTAACCCTCACATGGACTAGACATCAAATCCTTACTAATATACAACCTCTCAATAAATCAACCACTTCACAAATACACACTCTTAACCATGAACTACAAAAACCCTTAACCATATGCCAACGAATACAAGATATTCCTCAACACGAACAAGTTGTGCCAATTAAAAGATATTAATTATATGAGCACTATATTTTTGTAGATATGACTTATAAAGTAAGTTCCATGCAGCCAATAACCTCTCTAGGTAAAATCCTCAAACTCCCATGACCATATCTCATGTAGACAACAATATCCAACTAGACATAGAAATAATACATACCTTTTGATCCTGTAGATAGATCTGTTGTACCTAATCACTGTAGAGATTCCTGGGATCTTGCTTTCAGACTCTAGAGACCTGGCATCTTCGTCTTCTCAAGTTTTCATGAGTTTTCCAAACTGTATGAGACTGTTCCTTCTTCAACATGTGTATGTACACACTTTGTTCTCCTTTAGCTTGCATATGTACATGCTCTGTTCCACTGTAGCCCACGTGCACATAAAAAACTAGGGATTTTTTCTTCAGTATTTTCTGCAATTATGAAACTTTCACCATCAACCTTTCTTTCTACCTCAGACTTGCGCAACTTCAGATGTACCAATGAGTACCTAAAAAAACCTTACACAATAACAAATATTCAAAGTGCTCAAAATGTGCTAATAGGAGAGCCTTTCTCTCTTATTTATAATTCCATGTAGCTTCCTCAAGGCATTACCTTCTAACAAACTTAACCTAATTTCCTTCTTTTAGGACTAACCCACTTCTAACTACTTGTCCACTTCTAACTCACTTTGCTACAAACAATAAATTCTCCACTTCTAGTTGCAACTAAATTATTTTTAATTATTTTCTTATTGCAACAACTTAACCCATGATTAAATCCTAGTTTCACCCACTTGACTAGTCAACCTTTTTCTAGGAGCTTCTAGAATGCTTTGACTTCTTTGATTTTCTAGATAACTCATGGGGGTTCTCCACTTCACAAGGCCATAACTCTTTAACCATGAGGAGTTATGTGACGTTCCACATATCACCGGAAATGGAATGACATGTACTATCCATCTAGAATATTTTTACCTACAAGTGTATTAATATTCATACCATTATACATCAATCAAAATGAAGTTTCTTAACCATACTATTGCCGCTACCGAAATTTTCTACTAGACTTGCTTCAAGGGTTGACATCAATGAGAACCAACCCAATTAATCAATGATATACCCCCTTGGCATTGATGGAAACACTCTTATGAAAAATTGAAAGTCATATCGCTCATGCTCTCCCTGGAAACATGCCTCTCTGCTCTCTCTCCCTCTTTGACATCAATGGTAAAGGTAACTTCCCATTTGGGGTTTCTCCTCCTAACTGAACTATCCTATGGGTTGCTCCCATTGATTAAAATCTTCTTGAAACTGCTCTCCCAACTTGAACTGCCCTCTTTATGGTGCTTCCTTGTCTAAATCTAAGACATATAAGATAAGCATTCAAAAGCATTCATTTTGGAGTAGAAATTACTCCGAGTCTCTGGAGAAGATACTCAAAAGCTTCCCTTGGAAGTGGTTTTGTAAATATGTTTGCAACCTATTATTTTGTCCCACATATTCAACTATGATGTTCTTCTCTACAACCTATTCCTGTAGAAAGTGATACTTGATTGGAATGTGCTTCGTCTTGGAGTGCATCATTCGATTCTTTGAGATACTGATGGTGCTTGTGTTATCACAATATATTGGAATGGGCTCATCATAATCAACCTGGATATCTGTCAGATTTTTTTTCATCCATAGAACCTGTGTACAACATGTTGCTGCTACAATATACTCTGCTTCTGTTGTAGACAATGATACTAATGACTATTTATTTTTTAGCCAAGATACCAAACATTCACCCAAGTAGAACACTGCTCCACTGGTGCTTCGTTAGTCATCAATCCAACCTGCACAATTTTCATCTGTGTAGGAAATAAGTGATAGATCCTTTCCTTTTGGAAACCATAATCCAAACTCTTATGTACCCTTGAGATATATGGAAATCCTCTTCACTGCTAAAACATGCGACTCTTTTGGTGCTGCTTGAAATCATGCCACCTGTCCAACTGCCTGCATTACATCTAGTCTGGATGATGTCACCTAAAGTAAGATTCCAATCATTGACATGTACCACCTCTGATCTGTAGACTTTGAATTATCATATTTTCTTAACTTGAAACTGGTTTTCATAGGAGTATTGATTGGTTTTCAATCTTCCATTCCGAACCTCTTTAGGATTTCTCTGATATACTTTGTTTGAGAAATAAAAATTCCTTGGTTTCTTTGACATATATGAAGACCCAAAAATAAGGATAGTTCTCCAAGTAATGACATTTCAAATTCATTTTGCATATCCTTTGCAATTTTTTGGCTTAACTTGTCATCATCACTTCCAAAAATAATATCATCAACATAAAATTCAATTAATAAAATACTATCTTGAGTTACCTTGATGTAGAGGTTGTTGTCTGCATTTCCTTTTTTGAACCCTTGCCGCTATAGATATCTGTCCAGTCTAGCATACCATGATCTAGGGGCATGTTTTAGACCATACAAGGCCTTCTTCAACCTGCACACATAATCTTCATCTTTTGACAACTAAAATCCTTCCGGTTGCTCAATGTAAACTTCTTCTTCTAGTTCCCCATTCATAAAGGATGATTTTATGTCCATCTGATACACTTTAATATTCTTAGAACATGCATAAGACAAGATCAATCTGATTTCTTCCATTCTGGAAACTGGAGAAAATATCTCTTCAAATTCAATACCTTCAACTTGTGAGTATCCTTTACACACCAATCTAGCTTTATTTCTGGTAACCTGTCCATCTTCATTCAATTTATTTTTGAAAACCCACTTTGTGCCGATCACATTCTTGTACCTTGGTCTTGGAACCAATTCCTAAGTGTCATTATTCTCTATTTGATCCAACTCTTCATTCATGGCCTTTTTCCAGAATTCATCCTTCCTAGCTTCTTCAAAACTCTTTGGTTCAATCGAAGATAAGAGTGCTAGGTGCAGTTGCTCTGGTGAACAAATTCTTCTTCTAGTCTCAACTCTTGCCTTTTTGTTCTCGATAATATGATATGAAGGATGATTCTTCTGTATTTATTTGCTAGGTGTATTTGGAGGTACTTGTTTTACTTTCTCTTCTACTTCTATCTGATCCTCTTCATATTCCCCTTCTGTTGCTTATTCATCCTTTGCTTCTTCTCTATAAACTTGTTCCACTGATTTTTTTTCTTCTTCCTTTAATTTCCATCCACTTGTTTCATCAACCGCTACATTGATGCTTTCCACAATTTTTTTGAGCCTTAGATTGTAACACTTGTATGCTTTCCTAGTACTTGAGTAACCAAGAAGTACGCCTTTTTCCACACGAGAATAAAACTTTCTCATTCTTCCATCTTCTATTTTGATGTAGTATTTTCTTCCAAAAACTCTAAAGTGCTTCATATTTGCTGGTCTTCCTGTCCATATATCGTAGGGATTTTTGTCATTGTTGTTTCTAAGCATTACTCTATTTTGAATGTGAACTGTTGTATGCATTGCATGTGTCCAAAAAAAATCTATCAACTTAGAATCCATTAACATTGTTCGAGCCATTTTCTTTCTTTCAACAACTCCATTCCGTTGATGTGTCCTAGCAACAAAGAATTGCATTTTTATTCCATGCTTACTGCAGAAATCCATAAATTCCTTTCAAGTAAACTCTCCTCCATTTTTCGATATCAAACATTTGATTTTTGAATCCATTTCATTTTCAACCATTTCCTTCTATACCTTGAAGTTTTCAAATGCTTCTGATTTCTTCCCAAGAAAACAAACTGTAGTAATTCTTGTGTAATCATCAACCAATAACATAAAGTATTTCTCACCTTTTAAAACCTTTGTTCAAGTTGGTCCAACTAGATCAATATGCACAATTTCTAGTGGTCTTGTTGTGGAGTATTCCTTTGATTTGAATCTAGTCTTTATTTGCTTTCCTTGTTGACAATGCTTGCATAATGTGTTGGTTGGCTTCGTGATCTGGGGAATTTCTCTGATTGCTTCCTTTTTGCTGACTTTGATGAGGTTATCGAAGTTTATGTGACCCATTGTTCTATTCCATAGCCAAAATTCATATTCATTTCCTTGACAACACTTTTCATTTCCATTTTAACTTAATACATATATGTTGCTTGAAGTTCTTGCAGCTGTTGCAATCAATTTTCTTGATCTTGCTTTTCTTATCTCGCACTTCTGTGAATCAAACATAAGTTTGTGACCTTGGTCATAGATTTGACTTACACTTAGAATATTATGGTTCATATCTTCCACTAGTATAACATTTTTTGCCTTGGTTTTCTTGTTTCCAATTATGACTGTGCCTTTTCCAATGATTCTAGTCGAGTCAAGGTTTTGCTTCTGCCTTCTTCCACTAGGAAGAAGTTGTTGACTCTTGTTGACTGAGGTCTGATCGACCATTTTATGGGTATCTAGCACTCCCCGAAGATGGTAAAAATGTAGTTGGATAAAAATTGGAAGCATCTTATTAAAGGCTCTTTGAATCATTTCTTTTACGAACGAGGGATTTTTTCCTTTCTCTTTGATTTTAAGGAAGACCGAGATCTGATCTTCTATATTGGCCCATATTTTTGGGAGTGAGAGGGATGTATATTAATAAATGGACCCTTGATTTCAGTCCTGAAAATGATGTCCCATCTATAGTCCTGGTCTAGGTTTGAATTCTACATCTCCCTCTTCATTTTTTGAGTGATGATGCCCTTCGGTGTATAATGAACTCTATTGGGAAATATTTAGATTGGGCAGAGACAAAGGAGAATATTTTTTCTTTCACAAGGATTTGTGTTGAAGTAAATACTAAGAAGGGGATTCCTGAAGTAGTGATCATCTCCCTAAACAACTGGAAACACGTGCAACAACTAGATTATGAACAACTTCCGTTTAAGCACAAGACTTTCCACAAATACGGGCATTTCACAAGAAATTGTAAGAAGGTGGACCCATCTCCCGCTTTTGGTGTGGGTAAGGAAGAAAAATGGCAAGTGGTTTTGAAAACAATGGTTTTGAAGTAGGGTTCTACCCCCTTTTGGTACCTCTTCTGGACTGTCTCTTGGTAGGTCAAAACCCTCATTTAAAAGCTTTGATAACCCTCGACTAACAACGAAATCCTAAAAAAATAGTTTTTAACTCTTATCTAATCTCGTGGATAGTAGTGAAGAATCTACCTCGATCATTCTCGAAGATGGGTTGAGCATCAAAGAGCCTCCTTCAATACAACCATCCCTTGGGTCTCCTTTTGCTAGAGTTGAAATTCCCATGAAGCTACGTGAAGAAAAATGAGTCCTCTTTGAAGTTTGAGTGAAAGAAGTAGTAAACCTCTTTGACCCAAGGATGAAAGAAATGGAATTTTCCAAATATGTGGAAATGGCCTTCTCATAGGAAAAATACAATTCACATGATGAGAGCATAGGATATGAGGATCAAGGCGATCGAGCATCCGAAGAAAATATACCAAGACGATATGGAAGAAAGGAAACCAAAATAGTTCGAGAAGAACAAGCCAATACAGACATTATAATTGGAATGCAACAAACAACTCCTAAAATAATGGGAGGAACCGAGCATCGAAAAAAGATCTACAAGAAATGTTGTAAATAAAGTGGGTTCTCTTCCAAACCCACCTAAATAATGATTTTGGTCTTCATGAACTACATGGGTTTAGTCAACAACCCCAAATCTATTGTTATCAAAATGAATGTGGAAGAAACAACCAAACTATGGAAAATATTATGGCATTTTTGCAATGCCATAATATGAGTAAAATGCCCCATTAACCATAGATTTGGCCATCAACATCGTTCTTCATTTGCCATTAATGGTTTTGAAGTACAAGTTTGATGTATATCTTCATTTTTTTTGGGTTGTTTCTCAAAGGTTTAAAGATACAGTCACACTTTACATTTTGTATTTATCTACATATATTTTTAATTAAAATATTAAAATATTTGACAAAATATTTATTTTTCAATATTTTATTATAAAATGGGTTGAAGAATTAGTACTTATCTATTTGTTAAGTATATTTTTATTATTTATTATATTTCAACATTATTTGTTCTTGGGTGTAGGGTAGTTGGTGACGCTGTGTATTATTAAGGCATTTCGTTATGTGAAGTTATCTGTTCGAAAATTGTGTCGCATATGGGACATCGTGGGTACACTTAGAGGTTATAGTGGTAGCAGTCACACGAGTATGTGTCCCACTAGTTGCCGATTCCGCTAGTAAAAAAAAAATCAACATTACTTTCTTTTTTACTATTATTTTTGAAAATAAAATCTATAATCATATCTCTTAATATCTACTAATTCATTATAAATTAAAGATTCAATTCCTGTTGTTACTACTATAGTTTTTACCAACCTCGGTTAGAATTGACATAAAAAAGATTGATGCACTTAGTGGGGATCAAATCAAGATCTCTAACGAACACGCACTCAAGTGAGACCAATTGACATACGTTGGAGGGAAAGATTTGCATTCATCAAGTTAGTTGAAACAATAACCTATAACTATCAACAATGGCGGATAGGGGACATGGGGCTCTTGTTATTCGTTTCAGTTGTGGACAAGGTGCTAGAGGAAAGTTTAAACTCCCTTTTATGGCGGTTGGGGGATGCAACCAAACCTAGAGGTATGCTAAATACACTTATTTTTACTTCGGAAGCTATGCTTCTTGGCTAGTGTTAGCACTCAATTGTTTATGGAAATTTTAAGTATCTTTAGCATCCTTGTGCTAGACTTTTGAAATATTTTTTGCTCATTTGACCTAGTTCATAAATTCCAATTTCCTCATTGAGTTAAGAAGAGTCTTAATTCATAAATCTTTTTCTCCAAACACCTTTGGCCTTTGTCTTTTTGACCTACATAACCAAAAAACCAACTTTTAGCAGTTTTTCCTAAATCTTTATTTTGTTGATTTCCCTATGTTTTATTTATTTGCCTTTTCAATAAATGAGTTTATTGACTTTGATGGAAGAGGTGGTGTGTGCTTTAAAGTGGCTTAAATCTAGTCTAAACCTAAATTTCTATGCATAAATATTTTGCATTATCCCAAGTCTAGAGTTTATAAAGCCACATGCCCATATCTTATGCTAGTCACCAGTCATTACATTAAGCTAAGCTATGAGTTAAGATCACGTTCCTAATTCATAATCTATGAGTCAGAGCTAGGCCACAAGTCAAGCCTCGATATCAAGCCACACATCAAGCATACAGGTGTTGAAGAACTAAATATAGCAATGATATATATGATGTTTCTCCCAATTTCTTGCCCTTTCCATCGTTTTCATGCATGGATGTGCAGAGTGTAGTGCGTTGCGTTTTCTCCTAGGCATTGTAAATTTCCTAGGCACTACCTACTCTCTTGGGCAATGCGAATTCCATGGGCGCTACCCAATCTCCTGTGCACTGCCAAATCTCCTGAATAGGAAACACACATAAGCGCTACCTAATTTCTGGCAAAAATGGATTCTTGCATAGAGACGCACTAGAGTGGCGCTACCTACAAGTACCAGGAATATAGGGGGGCCCAAATTATCATCTTAGTGAATGGATGATGATGTGGAGAAGAGATAATACCATATGTGGCAGCATTAAAGGAATTTGATTCCATTCTAAACAACTATGTAACAGGTGGCGGAGTATCCCAGCTTTCCAGATTTTCAAGAACAAAAATAAGTAGATGGTTCTAGAATCAAGGGAAGTTGAGATAGCATCTTAGTGAATGGCTGATGATGTGGGAGATAGACTGAGATAGCAACTGTCAGTATGATGACAGCTACAGACACATGGAAAACAAGGAGCTATGTATCAAAGGAGTATCAAGTCAGTTTAAAGATTGGTTGGATTAGTCACCAACACTTTCCTTTTTTATAGCATAGGTTGTTAGTCAAGCTGTTAGATGGAATAAATTCTTAGATATTTTCAAGGGAAGAAGGACAACACACACCTCCAGTTGCTACCTTTCCTTCCTGTTATAAATCCATGATCCAAATGAGGAAAATGGGGTTAGGATGGTTCCCTTATACTGTAATATTTTGATGAAGTAACTGTGATCTAGTGATGTACTAGACTTAAGACTTTTTGACTAATATAAATCGGCCTCTCTTTCATCCTATTTGCTTATGAATGATTCACATGAATGATTGTGGTGATGTTATGATGGATGTTTGATCATTATGTTATCACGATGTTTATTTAGTTTCCTTAGTTTCTCAGTTCAAGAAGATCTTGTGTTAAGAAACTTTCCTCCTTAGGCTTTTGTGGACCTGATGTTTACAACAACCCCTACACTTCTCTCATTCAAGTCTTCCCTCTATTCATACTTACTCCCAAACTACTGATTGAAATTAGCCAAGACCTTATTTGTTGGTGCATGCTAGCTCTGTTATCTGGGTTAGAACATTATCACTTGAGTCGTTTCCATTTGACCCTTTAAAACACTTTTACATTTACAAATATTTTGATGTTACCAAGCTCACCTGATTACAGTCTAGGGTGAATTTTGGAGTGATAACATAAATGGCACCGTTGTTGGGGACAGATTTGAGCAGATTGAAGAGTTCTCTAGGAAGAACGACATAGATCCAACTCTTGATGGTAGACAAGAGAGGGATACAGAAAATTGACTATAATCATCTACTTGGCAACTCCATGAAAATGAACCCGTTGAAAGACTCCACTGTGGGAACAAGATTGGATAGAAATGGAAGGCAGAGGCAAGTTCGGGTATCAAGTTCTGAATTTCTTTATGGAACTTGTGCTCTTAATCTGTCATTATTTCTTGAATTTCCCTGCACACATTAGGAGAATCATAATCTGCTTTGTATACTAGACCACCGACTTGCTCTTGCATATTCCTTTTTCAAACAAGTAGATTTAACCCCTTCCCATGTCATTGATGTTAAGGATATCCATCCACTTCAAACACCTAAAGAATAAGAGGTTCATAAACACTTTTTTAATCAGTCTGAGCCTTACGATTCTCTCCCTTCTCCAGATTTCAAAGTCGATTTATTACCTTCTTCCATTCCCTCTGCTTCTAATAACTAGCCTATTGAAATTCAACATGCACCAAATGATTATTGTCCTTTTGCAAATAATTAAACTGATTCAGTTCAGGCTTCCAACTCCTCTGACCTTTACCAACAACCTTCTAGTGTTCAACAACCCACTGACTTTCAGTTTAAGGTTAGGGGAAAGATGTTTGGACCTCTAAAGTTGTTATCCTTTCTTCATCCTTACCCTCCCGGATTCGTAGACTACCTACCAACTTTTTTGGGAAAAGATAACACTACAGGAGAAGAGCATCTGTTAGCCTTTTAAGACTTCATCGATAATCTGGAAATCTTGCATGAAGATATTATCATGAGGATTTTCTCTAAATCTTTGATTGGAGATGTTGCCTTATGGTTCAAGAATATGGAAGCTTCTTCCATTGGTTCATGGGATGAACTATATAACACATTTTTAAAGTGTTGGGGTGAGAATAAGTCATTGGATCAGTACCTACATGAGTTCACTACTTTGAGAAGGGGAAAAAATGAAGTTCTGTCTGTTTTTAATCAAAGGTTTTGCAACTTGTATTGCAACCTTCCCCTGGAAATAAAACCTTTTGAGACTGCTGCCATGGTGTATTACATAATGTCTCAATATTCTGACCTTGTTTTGTGTCTTAGGGAAATAAAATATACATCTTTATCATAGCTACTCACGGATGCTGTGGAAGTGGAGGAGAACCTCTAAGCTTGTGGTAGGATTCAAAGTCATCATCATGTCAGTTCTGAACATGAGGTAGATTTTATTTGCCGTCCCTATGAAGAAAAGATAGTGGATGATTTGGTCCTCGAAGCATGTATCTTTGACAACCTTTCCTCTAAGGAAATAACTCTCTCAAACATTGACCAAGAGGATCTTGTTGTTGACAAAAACTTTGAGAGTAAATACTTTTCTGTTAAAAAGCATCCTGAAACAAGACATTTTGAATGTCAAGAGTCAAAGATTTGTTATGGACAACCTATTTTTGATGGAAATACCAGTGATGGTGATAAACAATTTTTTTCTATGATTTGTTTGGAACCTCTTAGCACTATTCCTGTGGGTGATGATTATGATCATGATCCTTATATATTCAATGGATGTGTTGAAAGGGATTTTCATATAAATCTAATCTTTTATCCATCACCAACCAATGAACAACCTTGTCTTAATAAAAACCAGGTGTATGAGTAGCAGACTATCCCCACGGTATATGCAGAGATGATCAACCATCAACCAACAGGTGGTTCTGGAGTTACGAAATAGCTATTCAACCCACAAATGCCTGTGTTTGTCATTCAATTAAGTATGCCTGCAGAAGACATCACCCAAATTGTCAACAACTTTGAAACAATGAAGGTAACCTTTCATAAATTAATCAGGCATTTCTTTCAGTTTCATGACCCTGTCGATGAATACATAGAGTTGCACTTTTCAAATTCTTTGGAGCATGCTTACTTAATCTTTTTATCATCATGTTCGGGTGAGTATGGTTTCTTGAATGAATTCTTATCACTGTTGTTACATTTCAAACATTAGTTGTTGATCAGTGACAAAGACGAGGTTTCTTCAATTTTAAAATTGCTTGAATGGCTGTTATGGAAGGCAACATTTACCTAACCAATTGCAGAGATGGTGTAGTGTACCCGTTCACTACTGAGGTTTCCAAACTCCTCAATTACCATTCTATACATGAATGTTTACATAATTGGTACAGGAATTATAAGCACATGCATTTAACACAATTAAACACACTTAATTCTCAGAGTAAAACATATGGGTATTGCTATAATTAAACAAGTCATTGCATTCAGCAGCACTTCATCTACACACAACGGAAAACATGATAATATATACAACACAGTCGTGCCAAAACATGT
>JASDQU010273795.1:0-15087 GCA_032191745.1 Picea mariana
TAAGACCAATAACTTTCATGCCCAAAGGTTTAATAGTGAAATATATCCAAATGCGCAATCAAGGTAAGATAATGATCAAGAACATAAGTCTGATAAAGCCTTTATCAATCATATGATAAACCAGTGATCAAGTATCAACCAACAAATCAACCAAAGACGACGACAGTCTAATCAACGAAAGAGGTGTTTTCACACTTGCAGTTGTGAAAATTGAGTCGAAATTGAATTGTAATGGTTGCAAAAATGAGACACATGTCTATTAGCACAATGCGACAATAATTTGTCATGATACCGCAAGGGGTGTAAGCAGCTTTTTGAGAGTAATCAAAAAAATTTGGGTTGGCTGCCAACACCTCTCTCTAGGGATACATTCACAGAAATATGCTTTATAATGTATTAAGATGAAGCATACAGTTCTTATCTGCACTCTTAGCTAGAAGATCTCCTCTCTTCTCTCTCTTTCTCCCTTCCCTTCCCTATGCACCCAGCTATAGGGTTGATCTTTGTACCCATCTAAAGATCTTACAATACCAGAAGGCTCTGACACTTAGCACTTCTCTCTCACTCAACAGTAATCATAGCATCAACAACAACAACTAGAATGAACTCGACACCCCCCATCCCAGGTCCTTTAGACCTCTATTTATACATTACAATAGCTCACTGACATCCTTAGGCTGAAACCTAGGTGTCAAAACCCTAGATGTCAAAACCCTAGGTGTCTAAAACCCTTGATCAAATTGACCCATGTTTTTAGGGCTTCACCAGCTTGTCTTTCCTTCCTTCTCGCATGGTTCTCCAAAGCATGATCAACCAAGATATGCATCAACCAAGACTACTTACAAACATCAACAAGATGTATCACAATCAATATGTGTTTTTAAAAGTATACCAAGTCATATATACCACATCATCCATAAACCATGTGCCAACAATACTATTATCAAGTGCCTCTAACAATGTATCAAATATGGACCAATCACACATCAAAGAATAAATCAAACTATGACTCATCAATATGTACCAACATCACCATACCATACACCTCACGTATGTGCCACTCATCAACTATATGTCCCAAAATTTATCTCAGTTATATACCAAAGACATATACCAATATAACCATCAAAACTTCTCTAGCAATACATCACACCATCCATAACCAAATACCATTAACCATCATATCAAATCATATGCCAAAACCTCACTATTATGTAGCCTCAATTATGTACCAATCATATATCAAGACCAATAACAAAATCCTCTCACAGTATACCATAATATATACCAATAAGACTCAAACATACACCAAAAATATACTTCAATAGATATGCCTCAAAACCATTCACTACAACATGTATTGTACATCCAATAGTCCCTCTAGGACAAATCATCAACCTCCCATAACCATGTCTCACACAAGAACCAACATCCTACTACACATAATCATATAACATACCTTTTGATCCTGTACATAGATTTGTTGTATCTGACCTATGTCAACTTTCATATAGCTTCAACATCACCCGCGACTACCAAAAATGCTACCACGGTTCTGTTGTCAAAGTTTTGCTACCACAGTTTTGCTGTCGCAAATTTTCTGCTGTGAATTTTCTGTCATGAATTTTCTGCTGTGAATTTTTTGCTGCAATTTTTCTGCCATGAATTTGTTGTTGCGATTGTTCTACCATGAATTTCCTTCCGCGATATTTTTTCATGAATTTTCTACTGTGAATTTTTTGTCCTAAATTTCATCTATCAATAATACCTACCAAATAACCTTTCACAAATAGATATTCAATTATGATAAAAAAAAATAGGTCCAAATAGGAGCCCTTTGCGCTTCTATTTATACTCTCCAAGTAGATTCCTCAAGGGGTTACCTACTAACTAACTTAACCCAACTTTCTTATTTTAGGAATAACCCGTGTCTAACCACTTGTCCACTTACAACCACTTCTTCCACAAATAGTAAGTTTTCCACTTTTAGTTGAAACTAAATTTATTATTTAATTAATTTCTTTTGCAACCACTTTGAATAATCCATAAATAGTAAACTCACCACTTCTTGTTGCAACCACTTTACCATGATTAAAAAAATCACAACTTTAATTATTTTCTTAATGCAACTTTACCCATGATTAACTCCTAGTTACCATCAATTTGACTAGTACACTTATGTTGATGCTTGAACCCATTAGGACCAAAATGGAAACCTCACGGGGATACAAATCCCCCTACGTTTTTATAGAGGTGGTACTCCTCTTTGCTTCAAGATATTCCTGGAATTATAGATTTTCAAAATAATATAGGACCTTGAGAAAGTCCACAGTGATATTCAAAGAAATATAAAGGTTGCAGAAAAATAAAATGTTTTTCTTTTAAAGAGAGTTCCAGAGAGATGCGCGGGAACCTCACACATCACATATTTGAAAAATATAAGAAAAATTTCCTCACATCCATCATAGTTAAACCAAATATTTTTGATCATATAAAAATAAAAGAAAATGGTCTGCATGCATAAGAGAACTTTAATAGAGTAAAAACATGTGGAGCTCAAATAAATAAAATGATAGATCAATCTCAAATATTTTATACTCAAAATTCAGAGTTAAAACAATGTCAAAACTGATCCTGAAATAGTTCTCTTGGGATTTATGAGAAATATAAAGTCTGTTACAAAACTTTAAAATTTAAATATGTTTTTCCTTAGGACTAGGATTAGGGCTCTTGCAGACCATAAAGAAAATATAAACAAGAAGTAAGCTATGGAGAGAAGATGGTGGACGATGATAGAGTAGCAAGACCTGGAAAGAAGACAAGAAGGAGTTATCAGATTTTGGTTAAATCTTTCTAGCCAAAGAAGCAGAGTAACTGGATTAAAAACTGATAAAGAAAGCAAGATGTGATCAACATAAACTTACTATGATGGTCACTCTCCTGTTTACTTTCTTTTTGTTGTCCTTTTATTTTCCTCATTGACAATTATAGGAACTGTCTCAACTGCCGCTTCTTGGCCTTCTTTAGTTAATTTATCAATTGTCTTTTTAAACCAATTTTCAATGTAATTTTTCATTCGTGCAACATTTATTTCATGCCTGATTTTGATATTAAATAATTCACTTTCCAAATCTCTTAAGTCATGAGAAATTCCATGTATTTCATCTTCAATATCTTGATTTTTCATAGAATAATCAACCAACCAATTATCTACCTCTTCTTCATTATATTCAATTATGCCATAAAATTTCTAAGTCGATAATCCCTTTAATATCTCCACTTGTTCATCAAATTGTTTCTTTGTCATAAACATTGAATTGAGAAATAACTTAGGACCTTGTACCTCATCAGTGCTTCCTCCCATATCTATCTATGTGAGTCTTTTGAATAATTCTTCTCTTTTTACTATCGCTTCACTATATGTTTGGACAATGTTATTCAAGTTCTTGATATTTTCTTTCCAACATGCATTTTGTTGTTTAATTTGACTTGGAGAAGGAAGATCCTCTTCTCTCCTTTTCAATTTTGTCATGTTTGAGACTTTTATCCCAAATGGAAAAACAACATCAGTGTAGAATGCTTCTTCATTCTTTAAATCAACTTGAAGATATTCATAAAAACCATGTTCCCTTGAACTGAAAGAAACAATATTTTTTTATACCTTCCATGTTTCTATTATCAGTGACATTCTCTTTTTAATTTTTTTCTCTACATAACTTCAGACCACTATGAGTAAACTAGAAGATCCTTTTAACTTAATACCGAGTGTATTTGGTTTAACCATTGTCAAAGGACTTGCCAAGATTGGAAGAGGCATCAAGGAAGTTTCCAATTCTTTGATCCTTTTCTTTAATTTATCATTTTCAGCTTCTAAACCATCAATAGAGTTATTAAGAGAATCCCTGGTTTCCCTATGGATTTTGGAAATTTGGGACGGTCGCATTTCCTTCAGGTCGACCTCTAAGAGAGACTTTCCATTTTTATTCTTCTAGTCACTTCTTTATACAATCAACTTTTTAGCCTCTTTATAAAAAACAACACTTTGAAAAGTGAAGGATTCTTCTTCACTAAAGGTCTCATTTTCAACGACTTCAATAAAGAATTTTGTTGAGCCATATTTTTCAGTTGTTCCATTGCAGGAAATATTTTCTCAATATCTACTTCTAGTTCCATATCCTCCAAAGAAAATGTTTGGAAGTCATTTTATATAAGATTATCTTCTTCCTCTTGCACTAAATGTTTCCTTTTCTTTCTCATGGGGAGCTTGTGTGAACTCTCAATTTTCCCAGCAGAGGATTCTTCTCTCCCCCTCCATCGGAACTACTATTGACAACCTTTTTAACTGGGTGGGCCATTGGAGAATTTCTCCTGGATGTAGTATTCTTGGAAGTAACAACTCGATATTGAGCACTTCTTTCATTGGGAACTTTTCCCCTTTTCTTATAAAACAAATTACTGCTAAGTAATGTTTCTAGATCGCCAACATCGTGTACAAGAGTTCTTTGGTTGTTACCTTATTCTTCTTCGTTCAATATAGTCTGAATGAAAGAGTTACTAAAACCCACCAAAAGAATATGTCCCACAAAGATTTTGTTTGGATTAAAACCTTTGAACTTTTCAGCATACTTTAAATTCACATTGTTGAAATGATTTTCAAATTTGACAATTTTATTTATATTTCTGAACATGAACTCTCCAATATTCCATGGAAGGGTAATAAATTTATTTTTCCTTTTTTCATGGAAAAAATGTAACCAAAATTTATATTGCCTTTCCACCTCTGTAATAAATAGTTTTTCAGATACATGATATGAGAGAAAAGAAGGATTCTCTTTCGAGCAAAATATCCTTATAACACTTTGATTCTCCATTTTTTCTATTGTTCTTATTTTCTCTAAAAATATGGTAGCTTCGTCATATATCCTTGAATTGTTTTCTCCCAAAAACAACCTTTTGAAGGATGAAACAAAATTATTATAAACTTCATAGAAAAATAGAGGGGTTTTATGTCTCCATAGTTCCTGATACCAAAAGTTAACTGGATTTGTTTCGTAATTCGCCCTCTTACTTATGGTTAAGTTTGGGAATTGGCAATAATGCATAATAGAAAATATCAAATAAGAGGCCATAAATATTTTTTTGTCCTTTTTCATATGTGATAACTGGGATGATATTTCGATAGAAATCTGTTTTCCCCAATAAAAAATGGCATGTTCTTGCATTGTAAATTACAGAATATATAAAATCATGCGAGAGATAGACGCAGTGATTCCCTGACCTGTCAACCTGGTAAATAGACATGCAATTTATCTATAAGTGTTTTTAAAGGACTCAACCTGGATTTTGGTTATTCCTGTTGGGATAGATGTAGGATTATCCAAATATTCAGGCAAGACGTCAATCTTATGGTTATGTTTCTTCAATAATTCTCTTCAATATTCACCTTTGAAAGTAATAGTCAGCTCTGGAAGCTTTAACATATTGTGAAAAAAATGAGGTGAAAGAGAAATAAGAGAATGATCTTGGAGCTGTATAATTCTTTGACTTGACACGTATTTGTCCACACACCATGCAACGAGTTCTTTTCAATAAAAACCCTTAGGAACACACCCAACACTAGCGATTCCATATGCCCAAATTACATCTTTCTATGCAGAAGGAGAGGAAAAATATGAATGTGCTCTTGACCATTGGAAGTTTTGGTCTCTAGGACCAAAGATATTCAGAGTATCACCACAAATTTTTTTTCTAGATGATGCTTCCATAGGTTGATGGGACTATTTCTTCAGCTGGATAATAACCTCAAATAAATATTTTTGGAGAGATAATGATAATTTAATGCCTTAGAAAATGAATATCTAATGAAATTTAATGAGTAATTCCTCAAGCCTTTCGCCATTAATGATGATATTTTAGAAGTCTGCACAACAATTGTTATCATTAAACGACACTTAATGAATATTGGGAAAAGCAACAAAATGGTGGGAACAGACGAGAGAGAGTTTGAATATGAAGCTTTTCATGAACCCGCCTACTCAAGAACCCATGAACCCATGGTTATGGATGATCAAAAATATACTAAGTGTAGAAAGGTGGTCGGTTGGACTTGCATGCAAAAGGAATAAAATACTTTGGAGCTTGGCACCTGCGAAAAATCTAATGATCAAAATGTATATCACGGAACCTGGGGTGCAAAGTGAAGGTAAAAAAACTTGGAGGATGAGGGCTTGAACCAATGAACCTGCACAATTGAAAAATGGCTAAGTGTAGTAGCGAACTTATGACATGAGAAAGTGGATAGAGATGAAGTTCTGCCAACCTGTGAACCCACCAATAAATGAAATATGACTAAGTATAGTAACCAGAAAGGGAGAGAAGAAAGGATAAAATAAAAAGGGAAATAAGAGGAGGTGTAGAAGAGGGAAAAGAAATGGAAAAAATATGTTGGGAATATAGAATGGGGAAGGAAAAATAGGAAACACGAAATGATCTCAAAAACTGGCTCCAACTGTGGGATGATAACCCCCTGTGGGTTGTCAAGAATACATAATATTCATGACTATATGCTTCCATCCATTGGGCTATGGAGTAAAAAGGTAAGAATATACAAACTAAGTAAATGAAAAAATATGTACAAGGAAATGAGAAAATTTCAGGCGAAGAAACCTTTCAAATGTTTCCCATTAACAATCAACATCAAAATTGTACCCTTCATATCTTTGAGCATATAAGCATTAAAACCCAGGATATTTTCAATGATATATGGTCCAAAAATTCTTCAAATTTTGTGTGCATCAATGGTTTCTTGTTAGCTTTGTTCTAGAGTAACACCAATTCTCCCTTTTGAAAATTCTTTGCAGTTGCATTCTGATCGAAATATATTTTGATACTTTGTTGTCTCTGATAAGTTATATTCAAGGCTTTACTTTGTTCTTCCTCCCACTTCAATAACTGTTTCACTCTCTTTTGCATAGGTGAACTATCTTCTACATCCTCTGTATTAACTACAAAAGTCAAGGCATTTTACTCAAGGATAATTGGAATTTTTTATTCTTTCCCATAAGCCAATGTATATGAAGACATCCCAGTGTTGTCTTTTAGAGCCATTCTGCTCACCCACAAAGCATTAGTCAACTTCAAATGCCAATTCCTTTGGTTCTTATCAATATTTTTCTTGAATATATCAATGAGTGTCTTATTGGTGGATTCTGCAAGACCATTCCCTTGTGGATAACAATTTGATGACTTCCCCATAACAATCCCATATTTTCCATAAAATTCTGTAAATTTTGAGTTAATGAAAATCAAGCCATTTTCAATAATGATTCTTTTGGGGACACTGAAACTTGACAAAATATTATCTTTGATAAACTTAATCAAATCTTCAGAATCAACCCTTTTAATGCTACTGCTTCTGGCCACTTTGTAAAATAATCTATAGCGGTGAGGATATATGTATGTCCTTTTCTTGAATTTGTATTTATTGGTCCAACAACATTGAGTCCCCATTGGAAAAATGGTTTTTCTATAGATATAGGTTGTAATGGCATTGAAGATTTTTTCATTTTCCCTTAAAATTGTTGACAAGATACACACTTTCTTATTGTAGCATATGATCCTTTAAAATTTAATGGCCAATAAAACATATCTCTTATTATTTTATGGGCGGTGGCAATAGGCGCAAAATATCCACCACATATACCTTCATGGAATTATTTCATCAATTCTTGAGCTTTCTTTTCATCAACACATCTCAACAATATGTCATCATAGTTCCTCCTAAACAATATATCAACAATCAACACATATTGAATTGACTTCATCTTCAATTTTCTTCACTCTTTAGGGTTCATGGTGACTAGAAATTGTCCATACCTCATTGCTGTCATAGGGGCAGACCCAGGGTTCAACGCACCAACAAAACCCTAACTACCAGCCCTTTTAGAAACACCTGCAAAGAAGGCGAAGTATCGCCCAAGGTAGAAGCAGGGAGGTTACAAGATTCAGGTGTCTGTAACCCAGCTGAGACACAGATCTGTGATAATAATACTTCATGGAGTATTCTATTAACACTTAGATGATGGCATGCATTAGTTCATTAGATTTATTAACATCGCAGAATGAACCCAAATACAGATCAACGTAGTAACAGTAAATGATCATATATCCAGAGCACTTAGCATTGAGTTAGATCTAACATTCATTTATCTTTATCACAAGTAAAGAACTAAGAAACAACAGATCTACTTGTCATACACAATAATCAAAGCATTGAGAAGATTCATGATATAAACAACACAACACAAAGCACACCAAAGACACAAGATATATGTGGTTCACCCCAGAGTGGGGCTACGTCCACCAACTACTTCGTCTTCTTTATTGTTCATCCAGATCTTACATTCATTCGCTCCTGTGCACTAATCCATAGAGCCAAGCTTTACATAGGTCAGGAGATCTATGCACTGAGCACCAGACCCTCCTTCCAAAACTAGGTCTAGGCACAGAGCCAACTTCTCTATCGAGCACAGAGCCTTAACACATACACATTCTATTTCACCAAGAAACTCACAACTACTTTCACTTAGCCACTAAGACTTCACTACTTCTACCATACATTATTACTTATTTATACTTTTACAAATCCTTACAATAAGGCCTAATCATGGGTAAAAACCCCATGGGCTGACATCCCATAACCCATTACAAAAACCTTATAATACCCCTTATTGGGTCCACATAGCCTGTAAAATCGATGAGATCCACGATCTTGGCTCTGCCTGGGTGATCCATCTTCAACTAGCCCATTGAAGTCTAAAAAGTGGTCCAAACCTGACCAAGGTTTCATCAAAAATTGGTCAAGGGCCAACACTCAAGTATATTATAATATATTTATACCATTCTGAAATGCCCATGGGTTCTCCTACTGAGATTAAAATTAATCCATCCAAAGAATCAGTATCTTCAATGAGCTTACATAAACCCTGTCCTTTAACGACTTTTAAAGGTTTAATTTCAATATCATATTCTTGAATCTTTTCCAACCAGTTTTCCTATTTTCCTTCTCTCAATTGTTGATTTAAAAGAATCTTCACGGCAGAGGATGGAGCATATGCAATGACATGAGAATTTAGTATGTAATTCTGAAAGTGTCCCACCGCTTTCACAATCGATAGGGCTTGCTTCTCCAATTTTGAATATCTCAATTCATAATCATGAAGGGTCTTTCTCATGAAACTAATTGAAAATTCTTCACCCTTGGCATTCCTCTGAATAATAATAGATGCAACAACTATTTCTATAACAAATGAATAAATGATGAAGTCTCTCTAAAAATCTAGGCTAATGAGGACTGAAGTTGTAGTGATTGCCTTTTTTTATTATTAAAATCTTCTTGTGTATCCATGGTCCCTTCAAACCTTTGGTCCTTTTTCAACAATAAATTGATCGGATTCGCAATACTTGCATAGTGAGGGAGAAATCTTCTTACAAACTTGATCTTTCCAAAGAATGATTGAACTCCCTTCTTAGATGATAGGAGGTTGAGTTCATTTATAGATTTAACTCTCTATGGATCGATATAGATTCCTTCCTTGCACACAATACAACCCAATATTTTTCCTTGAGTTACAACAATAAACATTTCTTTGGATTTAAAGAAACCCCATATAACCTACATCAGTCAAAAAATTTCCTCAGGTGATGAATGTGATCACTACTTATTTTTTAGTGTACTGGCAAGTCATATTGATAATCCACCATGAATTTGTTGGATTACTGAGAGGGGGTGTGGATCATTAATGAGAAATTATACCAATTATTGATCCTTTAAACAAAAAAGTATATTCTTTTACTTATTCAACCATGTTCATTTGTTCATCATCAATATCTTACTGTATCATAAGAATTAACATTCATCGGTGCATAATAAACAATAAAAAACAAATCCACACAATGCACAATACACCAATAGTTACGTGGAAACCCAATGCGAGAGAAAACCACATAATAATTTTCTTATATGTCAAGAATTACATTTAAGGAAGCACCAACTTTCAATTCTCCAACTACAACTGGAAGGAGGCTCCAACCCCCTAGTTTCCCAGGCTACAACCTGAGGGAAGCTCCAACTCCTAAATTCTTTGGCTACAACCAGAAGGAGGCTAAAATCCCCTACGTTCTTCGGCTATAATCAAAAGGTGGCTACAACCACCTTTCCTTGCCCCATCCAACCACCCTGAAATATAAGTAGAAAGATGGAACCACTGTCAGACTATCAGTGTGACATATACTACTGTAAACCTGTACTAATCAACCTGCATAAAAACATCTGTAACAAATTGTACCAAACAACATGTAACAACCTGTACCATAAATAAGTGCATCAACCATGCACCAAAACTGTACAAATAACCTGTCACAACAAGCTATCCAAAAAACCTATCACAACAACCTGTCTCGTCAATCTTATCGACCAAATCAGATCTACTCACTAAGATCAATTACCAGGACAACTCTAAAAAATGTGCATAACAACAACTCATAATCATCACCAAGATCAATATGTTCCTCTAATAATATACCAAGACAAGCATGCTACATCATCCATAAACCACGTGTCAACGATACTAATAACAAGTGCCTCCAACCATGTATTATGTACCAATCATGCATCAACTACACATCAACTATGACTCATCAATATATACCAACATCATCAACTATAAACCTCATGTATGTGCCAAATCATCAACTGCTTGTCGCAACCATGTACCCAACATGTACCTCAACCATATACAAAATACATATACCAATATAACCATCAAAATTTATTTAAAAATTCATCTCTATCCATAAACCCAATACCATAAATCATTACATCAAACCACGTGCCACAACCTCATTGTTATATAACCTCTATCTGTAACATACCTCAACCAAAATCCCTCATCAATTTAATCATCCATATCTGATTTGTAACTCTGTAATAGGCCTGGTGTATATGATCACATACCTGGAAACCCTCCTTAACTTTAACAACACGAGACTAGCATTTTCATCAAAATTTACTTTAGTCTAACATGACTAATTTTGGATTAGTCAACAACCCTAACTTGAAATAATCATAACTATGTACCTGTACTGAATAAATATCTGAAAATAGTACACAATGTTGTTCAATGTCTTTTATGCAATGCCTCCATATTTCACTACTTGGAACCTCCCACAAAAGGGGTTATAGCAAAAGTGGCATACCTTGTTGAATTTTGGATTATTATAGAGAGAAAATTTGTAGAGCATGCCCCACACATAATATTTGTTGTATGGATATGAAAATGGTACTCAACATACTGCATTCTTTACTCTAACCAATACATTTGGTCTTACTAAATTTGGATATGTTATGAAGAAGTTATGATGTTTTTACCCGAAACACCTTAGAAGGCATTATCAAAAGACTTTATTCTCCCTTGAATTTCAGCCTTCTTTACTTCACCTTCCCTCTAAAATTCGTCTTAGATATTCAATATTCTCAAATGGATACAAATGGGAGACCCTTTCTCTCTTATTTATACTCTCCAAGTAGCTTCATCTAGAAGTATCCACTTAACCACTTTGTTCACTTAGCCACTTTTTCCACTTAACCAACTTTGTCGACTTAGCCACTTTGTCCACTTAACCACTTTGTCCACTTAACCAACTTTGTCCACTTAGCCACTTTGTCCACTTACTCCACTTAGCCACTTTTTCCACTTAACCAACTTTGTCCACTTAGCCACTTTGTCCACTTAACCAACTTTGTCCACTTAGCCACTTTGTTCACTTAACAACTTTGACTACTTTAATATTTAAATAATTTTTCTTTACTCAAAAGTTCTTGTTGCAACTAACTTTTATATAATTATTCAATTCACGGATTCTTTTCCTTAACTAACATCTTGTTGCAACCACTTTATTATTTAATTTATTTCTTGGTCAACCACTCTGACTATTCAATCTTCTCATCACAACTACTTTACCATAATTACCAAACTCAAATTATTGTTGCAACCAATTTATTTTTAATTATTTTCTTAATGCAACAACTATACCCATGATTAACTCCTAGTTTCACCCGCTTTGACTAGTCAACTTCTTCTAGGAGTTTCTAGAGTAATTTGACTTCTTTTGTTGAACATGATAAGTCAACTGAGAGGGGGGGCGTGAATCAATTGTATAAAATTACTTTCATTTTATAATAAGATTACTTATTAATCAATAAATCATGACTTTAACATTTAACTTGCAGTAATACATTTAACCAATAAATATACAATCACATAAATGAAACAGTGACACGGTGATTTTTCATGAGGAAACCCAAAAGGGAAAAACCTCTTCTTCTTATGAATGAAAGGCAAGCTCCAACTCCTCTTTACATTCTTATTTTACCTGAGCTACAACCCAGATGAGGCTGCTACTTCTATTTCTTCAGCACCTACTGAATGGAAGCTACAACTCCCAGATGTACAAGCACCAACTGGTACGGGAGACTTTTACAGTCTCCCCTTGCTCCTCCCTTCCACCCTGGAATCCTTCTCTGTCACTAAGAATTTGCAAACCAACTCTTATCTTCTCTGTCAAAGATTAAGCATTTAAATTTTCTCCTCAAATTTTACAGAGCCATCTTTCTCCCATAATCCTCTCGCCCCATCTTTTCTCCTCACTATCCCTGTATAATTTTATTTCAGATTTATCTTCATTTACATAAATGAATTTTACTTTAGATTTATGGTTGTACCATTAATTCCATACACACCAACCTTCATCTCACACAATTTCACTTATTTCTACCCTGTACATTCAAAGCATACACTCGAGCCCTCAGGCTTCGAAGATTTAGTTACAGTAACTAAATAACTACCTTATAGTGATTGTTATTGGCCAAGGCATCTAGAAGAACAAAAACCACATGATCAGTTTAAGTATTTAATCCACACCATTCGATGTAGAAGATGGGTCTCGTGCTTACTCCATATGCCCATTGGCTGTGACCACGAGCCTTTACCAAAAGGCACTTTTGCGATTCACATATCATCAATCCTGAGGTGAAGACATCTCATCTCTTCATGTTGCGATCTCTGAAAAGGATCTTTAACTTGGTGCTATCTGCTTCTTCTCACATGACCAATGGCGGTGACTATARCCTATACAAAAAGGTATTTTGGCGTTTCGCATTTTGGCATTTTAGCATTTCATATTTCATCATTTCGGCTTTTAGCGTTTCATCATTTCAACGTTTTCACATTTCGACATTTCAGAATTTYGGCGTTTCTGTGATGAAGTGTTTTGACACTCCAAGTCACGATCCTCAAAATGATCTGACGGCTTCACATTTGATCTAGTGGACATAGATCGGATGATTCTCGTTAACTTCTTGGGGACAGATCAATGGTCATATACGACTCTTATATTACCCCTCCAGTGCTTAATCCGATGGACATGACTTAATCATTCATCGAGATAGATGGTTGTTGAGTTTTCAGTACTTTGGCCATTAGGTCTTCATGAACTCCAATAATTCAAAAACTCTCGAAACCGTAGATCATGTGACGTGTGTCCTTTTTGGTATTTCGACATTCGGGACTTCGTGATGTTGGAGTTTTTTCTCACCATGCAAAAATCCTGAAATAGAAATTCTTAGAGTCACATAACATAGTGACGTTACTTAGGATGACGTGTCATGTGTTGGTCAATATTCAATCTCCAAAATTCAAGCTAAGGGTGTTGACTCCTCTTCCAAGGCTTGTTTCACATGTGACCTCAAGTTATAACCAAAGCCTCACCTCCTGGGTTCTTCGCAGTTTCGCGTTTTGGTATGTCGAGAGGCATGTTGATCTCCAAATTAGGAACCACTGTGCCTGTGTAAACTGATCCACGGTGCCTGTGTAAACTGACCAACAAACTCCCCCTTTGTCATTTTAAAGTTTGACATTAATGACAAAACCAAGTCCTGTGCAAACTGTGCAAACTGCCTTATGCAAATTGCAAGCCCTGCCAACAAAATCCCCCTTTAGCATTGATGGAAAAATTTAAATCTATTCTCCCCCTTTTGACATATATGGAAAAGGAATCAACCATACTTCCCCCAAGAAAATAAAATCACTTAAAAAGATGTATCATTTCAGCAACAACTCCCCCTATCAATAATAGTCAATAAACCTGTGCAGTCTGATTTTATAATGAAGCCCATGCAATCTTTGAGAATGAAATGAAATTATAGAGGGTAAACCCCCAACCGATCCCTAAGACTTTCAAATTTCATTTTAGATAAAGGTTTAGTAAATACATCTGCTATCTGATCCTTTGTGCCAACATATTCCACTTTAATAACTTTAGACATAACCTTCTCTCTTAGAAAATGAAATTTAATGGGAATGTTCTTTGTTTTGGAATGCATAACAGGATTTTTAGAAATACTAATTGCACTGGTATTATCACAGAAGATAGGTATAGGTTCATTATAATGAATATGTATATCTTTCAACATTTGTTTCATCCATAGAACCTGAGTGCAACAAGTTGCAACTGCAATGTATTCTACTTCAGCAGTAGACAGAGACACTGCTGATTGTTTTTTACTTGACCAACTTACAAGACATCCTCCAAGAAAAAATGTTGCTCCACTAGTACTCTTCCTGTCACCAACACAACCTGCCCAATCAGCATCAGTGAAAGCATATAAATCAACATGATTACCTATAGGATACCATAAACCATACTCTGTTGTCCCCTTAAGATATCTGAAAATTATTTTGACTGCAAGTAGATGAGAAATTTTTGGTGAAGCCTGAAACCTGCCAACTTGACAAACTGCATGTGTTGAAACAGAGCTTAAATTTTTACTTTAAGAACAAAATTTTTGGCATCCTGGAGTCTTTGAATTATTAAAATCTTTATAAAACAAAACTTTTCATACCTAATAAATTTGAAATACACTTGGGATTTATTCTTGGAAAAAGAATGGTTGAGAATTAAATCAATGTATACTCCAAATACTTTTTCGAATAATATTCTAAATGAACCGCAATGATAGAACTTAAGAAT
>JASDQU010273796.1:18398-30170 GCA_032191745.1 Picea mariana
TGATGAGAAAAGGAAAGCATTATAGCCTAAAAGTGAGAAGTGTATATTTGTTGGTTATTCTGAAGATGTCAAAGGTTACAGACTTCTTCAATCACATTGTAATGAAATTATTATTAGAAGAGATGTTAAATTTGATGAAAATCTCTTGGCCCGCGAGCCTAATTCGACATTTGTGCCTTCTTTGGCCTGCGAGCCTAATTCAGTGGTTGTGTCTTCTTCGACCTGGGAGCCATATTCGGCGTTTGTGCCTTCTTCTGATCTGGTTTCTTCCTCAGATGATGACAGTGAGGATGAAAATCCACCTCAGCCTACTCACCCTCCTCCAGATGAGTCCTTTGAAACTGAACCAGCACCAGTTCCACCGCTTCCTATATGGGTCCGTTCAACACGAGAAGCAACTTGTTGGGCACTTTAATTGTCTAATTGAATGGAAAATCAAAGTGTTCAATATGAATTGTCAACCCAGGGAAGCCTGTTATTTCAAGATAATTCTGCACAGTCTATGTTAGATTATGAAAGCATTTCTAATCTAATTGCAGTAGGGAAGTTCTTTTTAACAAAATCCAACAAACAATATTGCTAACACAATTGTGCTGATACAACTGGAGTGCTACAGAATTAAAATCATAATTGCAATCTAAACTAATGAATCTACAAAGACCATGACTTGCCTAACTTAATCTAACTTTCTAATTTACTTTTGTAGGAAGAGATTCTATACTATTGCTGAAGGGAAATCCACTGATTGCAAGAAGCTACTTCACACTTTTAATTCTCCAAAACAAGCTTTTAACCTAATGCAGAAAAAGGAAAAGTAGTTCTCCAGCCATGTTCAATAACTAACTTCTAATTCTCATGAGACAAGTTGATGCGCATTTACCAAGAAAGAACTAAACTGTAACAGCAGTTGTATTCAGAAATATCTAACAGTTAAACCATTTGCAATGAAAATGACTAAATCTAGAATTCGAAACAGAGGGGAATCGGTGAGGAAGGTGGGCCCTTTCCTTCTCATTGAATCCACTCAAAAAGATAGGTTATAGTCTGTTAAAGAAATTCAATCCACTTCTTCATTCAATTCCAAAAAGATGTCTGTTTACAATAATCGTTCCTTTCTTCAGTTCAAGCAAAAAGACTAACAACCCTTTACATTACAAAAGCTCTGCTATTTATAGTAAGAGTCAATCAGAGTTCTGAAACAGAGCAGTCCTGAGAATCCCCCGATTCTCAGGCTGTTCGTTAGATATCACTAATACCAAATCTTGAATTCTCCTTCATCAACATCGTGAGCCAGCATTCTAATCAACATATGTTGCAACAGTCATATCACAACAAGACTGGTGGCGTCTGTTGTAACAACTTCCAAGATTAACAGGCCTCTGTCGTAGCAGTTGTGTAACAACTTCCAGGATTGATGGACATCTGTTGCAGAAGTCCTGTAACAACTTCCAGAAATTGCACATAGCTGTGACAACAGCGAGTTTCTTGAAGTGGGCTGTTCTAACAATTTGATCATTAGTTGAATTATTTTATGGGTAAAATATGTGAACGTTATCAATCAAACATGCTAAGTAAATGAAAACATAAAAGCAAGATGAATAGTTTGTACCTTGGGAAAAAGGGTCTTGGTGCTCATTATAATAGTCATTTGACTTAGGAATGAGAAGGTTGAATGATCAAAAGGTGTAGTGAAAAAGGGGCATTTCAGGGTCCTAACATACCCCCCAACCGAAGACATTGCATGTCCTCATGCAAAACACATTCAAACCTTATTTTGTAACTGAAGTAGATTAGTATCTCCTCCGGTGCAAAATTTTGAAGAGAAATCTCTAAGTGCCGGTAATGTAGAATGTTGTGTCAAAAAGAAAATCTGTTGAGTCAACAATCTGTTTGTGTTCCTTTATGCTTGAAAACAGGATCAGTTTGAGTTGCTTGAGTAACAACTCGTGAAGAAAACAGAGGTTCTTGTTTGCAAGCTTCTGGTATACCAGGAGCTTATTTATGACGATGAAGTCTTCTCTATTTTACTGATTTTTGTGTAGCAAGAAGTCCATGCTCAGTCTTGATTGGTACACTTGTTGGTCCTGTAGCAACTGGAACTTTGACTACCTCATATCCTGCCTTATAGTAAATGTTGCCACACTCAAAACACATTAGTTCTTTGTTTCTGCCCAAAACAGCTTTTGTCAGTGCTAGGATGTCCATGGTTATCCCTTCTAGATTCTTCTGTCGGGCATCTGCCACCTCTTGTTTCAGGGTTTTTAATTCGGCCTTGAGGTTAGCATTCTCTTTTTTCAGTGCAGCGATCTGGGAATTTTCTGTATGTTTGATCTTATGCTCTATTTTGGAAAATAGTTGGGCAAGTGGTACATCCTTAGCATGCTGTGGAGCTGATTCTTATGTAACAGCTGTGTCCGTCAGGACTGGTTCTTGTGTATCAGTCCCGACATGGATAGTTGGTGCTTGTGGAACATGTGTGTCTGTCAGGATTGGTTCTTATGGAGCAATCTTTTGTGGAGCAGTTGGTTCTGGTGCAACAGTTGTATCTGTCAGGACTGGTTCTTGTGGAGCAGTCTCGACATGGACAGTTGATTCTTGTGGAACTGTCTCTGCATCAACCATAGGGAATAGTAGACAAAGAATAGGAACAACCTACTCCATATCTTGTTTGCCAATTACAGCTTCGACAGACCTGGTGGACCTTGTTTTTCTCCTGGGTAAAGTAGAAATGAAAGTAGTGGTTTGCTTCTTCGTTGCTGAAGGAGGAACATGTTGTTCTTCCTCAAGCATACAAGGAGGATATTCTGGTATACTTGGGTCTGTGATGATCTAGATATCGTCAACGGACATGGGATACGCAGAATCATCAGGCAGCACCAATGATTCTGCTGCAAATTGAGTACCTTCATTTTGAAAGGAGAAAATAGTTTCCTGCAGTTCTGGGCATAAGATAAAGCCTGGTATTCATACCCCTGGAGAATTCTCTGTTGCAGCAGCCAGAGGGTTCTGATTTGATGTTGATCCAATTTGATCAATGGATCTCCGAGGTTTTCCTTTGAATGGATGTTTGCTTTTCTGCAAAGAGGCACAGGTAATGCTAGTAGGTGTTTGATCGGCTGTAGCAGTAATAGGAGAATCCTGTGTGATTGTAGTAGCAATACGAGGGGTCTGTGTGATAGTTGGTGCCTCAGCAGAGGGGGTAAGCAGTCTTGATGGTATAGAGGACCGTGCTATCCTTGCTTGCTTTTTAGGTACTATAGATGTAGGAGCAGGGTTTTTCTTGTCAGAGGCAGGGGATTGGATTTCAATAATCGGTGTATCCACCAAGTGTTGTGATTGTGGTCGAGCGGGTGGCTCTTCATATTTTTGTTTGTCCACAGCTACAGGCTGTTGTAATGCAAAGTCATCGAGGTTTGTCTGTGTGGTGCCAAGATGGCTTCGGGTTACACGGTTGCTCTTCTGAGGTGTCTTACGGACAGTGATAATAAGAGTTTGGAATGTTGTTGTAGTCGAGGATAGAGGCTCTGGAAGAGGTCCATGGGTTGCAGTTTCAAGGACTGGTATAGTCCTTTCTGGATTTACAGGCTATGGTTGGGCTGCTACAACAGGTAATTGGTTATTAGAAATGCCCATACCTCTGCGAATTAATAGGCCGATGAGTCGGTGATTAGAAACACAGTTCTTGGGGCTCTTGGATTTTTTTACAAAACAAGCCACGTTATGCAATGATTATAGGAGATAATAAGGAATGTTTATCAATTTCTGATGTCGCAGATGTGATAATAAGATGAAATCAGAAAAATAAACAACTTGGTATCTGCCTTCGCAGGTGATGTACCTTTTAAGAAATTATGAAACTTTCCCCAATGGCTCTGGTAAGGAATTGACATCTACACCTCTGCCCTTGTTCTGAACTCGCTCAGTGTTGACGAGGAACCCCTTCTGTGCATCTGGGATATGTGTTTTTTTGTTAAACCATCGGTCTCTTGTTCTTGGCAATCCTGTTACAACATCAATGCTTGCTTCTGTTACTGGAATCCTTACCCCATTCACCATTGAGTACCCTTCAGTAAGATTTTGACTGAATTCCAATACTTCATCCTCGTTGAACTCTTTCAACTTCTTAAAATATAATATCCAGCCTGCCTAAAGAAATATTTGGTAGGCCTCAGGGTGTAGCAGCAAATTGTCCAGAGTTGCAGGTTCATGTCTCACAATTGATCCTCCCATGATGTTTCTTGAGAGTTACAGGCACGTAGGAGGAGAAACTATCACCTAAACCAGAGACGCAATAAGCTCAAACATGATTTGCAGAGAGAATACAATGTCTTATTTAAAAGAAGTGTTTGAGGAGAGGTGGTGGAGGTGTGTAAAACTTCGGAATGAACGGCTAGATTTACGTCCCCCCCCCCCCAACTAAGCGGATTGGCTCCAGGTGTAACCGGTTAGTAAATAAGAAATCATGCTTTTAGATCTTCATTACTTTAACACGTAGGATTAATCACGTACCTCAAATCTTACCACACATAACGACCTGTCGGAGTAACCACACAATCCAACTGTCGTCGGAATGGCACATAATAGCTGGCATGATGAAGGATCATGAGAGAAATGACGACTTTTGCAGAGTCGCAGTCCTTACTGTAGTGATCCAACTGGATACCGCCGAATGTGAAGTTACGTCATATGAAGCAACACTTTCAGATAGAAAGCATCAGTAATGTCTAATCAGAGGTGTTGTTGCACGGAAGATTGGAGGGCTAGAGCCGCAGCATCGGAAAAAAGAAAGAGTGAAGTGGCAAGAAATCACAACAGTAATTAGTGTATCAACAGGTTCTGTTTCAAAAATGTCAGAGGTAGGTGTAACATCATTGAATTCGACCAATTTATCGGGAAAAGGTGTAACAACATTGAATTCGGCCAATTTATCGGGAAAAGGTGTAACAGCATTGAATTCGTCCAATTTATCGAGAAAAGGTGTAACAACATTGAATTCGTCCAATTTATCGGGAAAAGGTGTAACAACATTGAATTCGGCCAAACGCTACCTTACTGCGATTCTAGGAAGTTTTTCAACTCCCATGAACTCATCGTTTCCTTCTGTTCATTAATCTACCTGCACACATAGAATTGCCTGATACCTTCCAAGGCTTTATTGGCAGAGTAAAGAAAATAGAAAAATTTCAACTAAAAAAAACAGAAAAATGCAAAGTTTGTTGAGATTATTTATATACAAAGTCTGAGCAAAAGAAGTCCTAAAGTTCAAAAGGGGAAGGAGCAAGCTCCTTTCCATTTAAGATTTGATAATATGTATCAGTTGTACAACTAGTTTTGAATTCTGCCTTGGATAGTGGACGCTGATACAGACGTAGGTGATGACCATTTGCATGTAAGTGTGTATTGGATCCATCAATAGTAATCAACGGGACTGTCCCATTGGGAAAGACTGTGTCTACCTCGTAAGGCCCTAGCCATCATGTACTCAGCTTACCTTGAAATTCCTTAAAGCATGAATCGTACAACATAGCCCAATCTCCTTTCTGGAATAATTTCTTTTTAATGATTTGGTCATGCCATTTTGTTCTTTGTTGTTGAATCACTGTGGTTTGATGGATGGCGTCCAAACGCTTTTCATCAAGCTCATTGAACTACTGCAATCTAGCTTTCTGTGTCATAGTCAACTCGAGGTTGACTGCTGATGTAGTTCTTAAGGTTTTGATTTCAAATTCAATGGGAAAAACATGGATTTTTCCATATACCAGCTCGTAAGGAGAAAAACCAGTTGTGCTCCTCCAAGTAGTTCAGTAAGCCCATAGAGCTTCATGGAGTCTGTCAGACTAGTCCTTACAATTTTATCTCACTGTTTTAGTAAGAATGGCTTTGATAACTTTGTTGGTGCTTTCCACTTGCCCATTGCCTTGTGGATGGTGTGGAGAAGCTATTCTATGTAAAACATGATATTTATTGAGTAGAGCTTCAAATTTATGTGATGTGAAAGGGGGTCCTCCATCTGTGACCAGTTCTATGGGAACGCCAAACCTAACAAATATATTTTCAAACAAGAATGCTAAGACAACCTCTTCTGACGCTCTGATAATTGATTTTGCTTCCACCCACTTGGTCATGTAATCTGTACAAACCAATATATAAACTTTCTGATTGGAAGGTGGGTGAATGGGTCCTACAAAATCCATGGCCCATCTCTCAAAAGGTTCTAACACTACCTGAGGCTAGAGTGGCATCTCATCCCTGTGAGTTGGCTAACCCATGCATTGGCAACTGTCACAAGCTTGGACATAATTCTTGGCATCTTGAAATATGTTGGGCCAATAATAGCCCATCCTTAAAATTTTATGCCCAGTCCTTTTTGCAGCAAAATGACCCCCACAAGGGCCATCATGGCAAGCTTTCAGCAGATCATAAACCTCATCATCCCTCACACATCTCCTAATTTCTTGGTCCAGGCCTGTGTATAAGAGGTATCCTCCTATCCAACTGTACCTGGCACTCTTTTGAATAATTTTCCTTCTTTCCCTAGGAGATAGATGGGGAGGTACCTTCCCTACAACCAGATAATTAACAATGTCTGCATACTAGGGTGAGTGAGCAGATACTGCAAACAAATGTTCATCAGGAAAGGAATCGTCTACAGGTGAATTACCATCATTTATATGTAATCTCGAGAGAAAATCAGCAACCACATTTTCTTTTCCTGGTCTATCCACTATAGTGATGTCAAATTCTTGCAACAGTAACAACCATCTTGTCACTCGGGCATTAGTAATAGGTTTATTCATTAGATATTTTATGGTTGTATGATCAGTATGAATAAAAGTTGGGTAACCAGTTACATAATGCCTGAATTTATTGATTGCATATACTACTGCCAAGAATTCTCTTTCAGTAACTGTGTAATTTAACTCAGCAGGAGCCATGTTCTTGTTGATATAGTAGATAACATAGGGTTCCTTGTCTTCCTGTTGCCCTAGTACTGCACCAATTGCAGTGTTTGAGGCATCTGAAGAAATGTGAAAAGGCAAAGCCCAATTGGGCCCTCTCAAGATGGGAGCTGTAGACAATCTCTGATTGAGATCTGCAAAAGACAATTCACAGTCGTCAGTCCAACGAAAGTTAACATCTTTTGTTAGTAAGAAAAACAATGGAGAGGCAAGTTTAGATATTTTTTTTATGAATCTCCTGTAATACCTAGCATTTCCTAGAAAACTTCTTACCTCTTTCTGAGTTGATGGAGTTGGAATGTCCAAAATTACCTGGATTTTGGCTGGATCTACCTGAATCCCTGCATAAGAGATGAAGTGTCCCAGCACTACCCCTTTGCGCATCATCATATGGCACTTTTCTGTACTTAAAGAAAGATGAGATTGTTTACATCTTTTGAGCACTTTCTCCAGATTAGACAAAGTGTCTTCGAAATTAGTCCCATAAGGAGTAAAGTCATCCATGAATATTTCCATACAATCATTCACCATATTAGAGAAAATACCAATCACAGCTCTCTGGAAAGTGGCTGGTGAGTTACACAAGCCAAATGGGAGAACCTTGTAGGCAAATGTTCCACAAGGGCTAGTAAAGGTGGTCTTATCTTGGTCCTGTGGGGCAATTTGTATCTGGTTATAGCCACTGAATCCATCTAGGAAAGAAAAATATTTTTTTCCGGCTAAGTTATCTAAAACCTGATCAATAAATGGCAGAGGGAAATGATCCTTCTGCGTTGCCTTATTCAGGGCTCGATAGTCCACACACACACTCCACTTACCATTATTTTTAGGCACAATAACCAATGGTGATACCCACTCACTGTCCGATATAGGATAGATGAATCCGGCGTTGAGAAGTTTTTGAAGTTCTTCTTTAACAATTTCTTTAAGGTTTGGGTTCATCCTCCTTTGTGGTTGGCAAATGGGTCAGCATTCTTCTTTGATGTATATATGGTGAGTGCATAGCTCAGAGGGGATGCCTTTCATATCCATGTAATCCCATGCAAATGCTTCTTTATGTTCAATCAGTAAATTCATCAGTCGACGAGTTTCAGCGCTGGAGAGATTGGGATTGATGTTCAAGGTTTTTCCAGGTTCGATTTCCACAGTGACGCTCTTGTAACTGATTTTAGAAAATAATTCAGTTGTTACTGTTTCATCATCTATTGTTACAACATTTGCTGTTACAACAACTGTTGTTATAGCTGAATCACTCTGATTGTCAGCAGTTTCTGAGAACATTTCCGAGTTCATTTCTTCCTGGGCCATAGGGTCAAAGACTCTGATCAATTGGTGGTGCGTGTGCTGTCTAAAAACAGACGGGTCACAAATAAAACAGTTGATTAACTCATCCTCTGTCTCGTCCTTGAAACTCAGGGCCTTTTCTATAGTTAGCACAGACAGAGCACTTTCAGCCTCAGTGTACATCCATAGAGAGTTTTTAGGTTATGCACTGGGTGTAGCATGAGGATATAGGGTAAGTTTTTTTGTGTCGTAACCATCAGAGATGGTCATAGAACCAGATCGACAACCTATGAAGGCATCAACTGTGGCTAACCATGGTCGTCCCAGAATTAGAGGATGGCCTCCCAGACTGGATTTGGGCTGCAACACGACAAAATCAGCAAGATACTCCCACAAGTCTACTAAAATAACTAAGTCATTGATTACTCCTTCTGGTCTGATGGTAGAGCGTTCAGCTAATTCTAGAACAATAAGAGTAGGTCGGATTTTTGTTCCGAGTTGCAACAACTGCATAGTTTCTATTGGCATGATGTTAATTGTTGCCCCTAAATCAACTAATACATGTTGAATAGATGTCTGTTCGATTTTAACTGTGACAGTAGGGTTTCCCGGGTCGCCATATTTAATAGGTGGAGTTTTGCCTAGCATTAGCTCAGACAAATCCCCCACTACATGCACTGTGAGGGGATCTTTAGGTTTTCGTCCAGGTTTTCTGATACAAAGATCCCTCACAGTCTTGGCATAAATAGGGACATCCCTTATTGCTTGTAGTAGTGGAATATTAACGTGCATATTTTGCAATTCTCCAAGGAGATTGAAAGATGGTAATTCCACAGGCTTGGTAATTTTCAGTCTTTCAGGGAATGGTGGGTCTGCTGATTCTAGAATGGGTTGGTCAATTTCTTCTGTATCAGCAAACGGTCTCTCCCCTGATTCTTTATCTAATTCTGAAGATGGAGCATCTTCAACTATTGGCTCAACTATTCTCCCTGATCTTAAGTGTATTTCATCACAAGGCATAGGAGTAAGAGATAAGGATGGCACATTAAGTATGTCTATGTTCTGAACGAACTTATTATTTGGGTTTGGGTTAGGTTGCACAGGCATCTGAGGTTATAAGGGAGGATTGTTTGGTGAGTTATTGGGAGGAAATTGCAGCTGTTACTGTTGGTATGGGGGTTGGAACTGTTGTTGAAAGAAGTTTGGTTGGAGTTGGCTTGGATAACTGAGTTATTGTTGAGGACCTCTCCCATATGGGTTCCATTGCCCATAGTGATTTGGTTGTTGGGGCATAGGTAACCATGCATTGGGATCCTCATAAGAGGGTGGCATTTGATTTGGAGGGGGAGCATTCGACTGTCCATATGGTAGCTAATTGTTCCAATAATTAAACGCTGGAGGAGAGAATTGAGAATTCACACCTTGACCTCTTGGCTGCCACTGTCTCCTTTGTGTGATCAGATAGTCAGCCTCTGCTTCCTCATTAGTTGCCTTCATTGATGCTTTTACCCCTGGTAGAGAAGGACATTGGTCAGTGGCATGGTCTAATTCACAAATAAGGCATACCTTGACACTGTTCAGTGGGCACTCCCTTGGTGGATGTTTCTTCCTGCATTTTGGACAGAAAATGCATAATCCTTGCTCTGGTTCTGCTTGTTTCTGTTTGACCTGCAAAGTATCCATTTGTGAGGCAAAAGAGTTAATCATCTCTATTTTGAAACTTTCTAACAGATTACCTATTTCTGCTCTTATTGCTCCTCCATTTGTTGATTTTTGTACCCTTGAAAAAGTAGTATCCTTGGTAGTTGACTTATTCCTTATAGATCCTCGAGAACATCTTTTGTAGAGGTCTATAATGTCCTCATAGGATTCCTTAGATATATCTCCTTTACCAAGCATATTCAACATATCTAAGCAATCTTCTCTAACTCCTTTTATCAAAATGGTTTTCAGAATGTCCTTACTCACATCCGGATGGCCAGACTACTGTAGATTGTATTGGAGTCGCTCCACAAAGTCTTCAAGGGTCTCGTCCTCTTTCTGTGACATTTTGAACAACTCCTCTCTGTGTTCCCTTGTTCGACAGTAGTCTTGGTATTTGTGCAGGAAAATTTGCCTCATTTGCATCCATGTTGAAATGTTTTCCCCTCTAAGGCTCATGAACCATCTTAACGCATTTCCTTTTAATGTGGCTGGAAACAGTTTGAGCTTCTGCGCAATGGTAGTGTAGTCATAGCTTCTACACAAAATGTCAAATTCAAAGAGAAACTCATCCGGATCTTCAGTAGATAATCCATGAAAATTTGGGAGAGCTGAGAGAGGTATGTTTTTCATAGGAGCCATCCCTCGTGTGGTAACATCAGAAATAGGAAAAACCGGGGTAGAGATAGTGTTTTCATTGTTTACCTGATCCTCATTGTTTTGTGGATTCTTTTGGTAGATCTCTTCTTCATTATCCCCTTGATTCTCGATATGTGCTCTCTCCCTCCACTCAAGATGAACAGTGTCCCACTCTTCCTTAGTGAATATCTTATCGTTGATCTGATAAACAGCTTCTTCTAGGTTTTCTCGGTTCGAGGCTATACTGCCTTGATCCTCTATGTTCTCTAGTGTTGCTTGCTGATTTGTTGGTGACAAATCTTCATCTTCGCTTTCAGCTACAACTTCAGCTTCAGCCCTTGTTGAGAACGATGTTTTGAGAGGGGGTGTTTCTGCTGACTGTGGATCACGTCCTCTTGGAGGATTGGCAGGGCGAAAAATGGATCTTGAAGAAGAATCTACTCTGGCTATAATCTCATCAACAATGTTTTGTCTTCCCAGTATGTTAGGATTTCTTCCTCCATGTCCTCTGGTGTCTGCAATGTTAGTATTTTGGGGGGTTCGTTCTCGTGTTTGGTGATTCATGCAGACTATTCATTCCTAAAAAAAAAACTAGTGTGCTTACCAAAATCTACAATTATCTTCCCCGAAAACGGCGCCAAAATGTTGGGCACTTTAATTGTCTAATTGAATGGAAAATCAAAGTGTTCAATATGAATTGTCAACCCAGGGAAGTCTGTTATTTCAAGATAATTCTGCATAGTCTATGCTATATCATGAAAGCATCTCTAATCTAATTGCAGTAGGGAAGTTCTTTTTAACAAAATCCAACAAACAATATTGCTAACACAATTGTGTTGATATAGCTGGAGTGCTACAGAATTAAAATCATAATTGCAATCTAAACTGATGAATCTACAAAGACCGTGACTTGCCTACCTTAATCTAACTTTCTAATTTACTTTTGCAGGAAGATATTCTATACTTTTGCTGAAGGGAAATCTACTGATTGCAAGAAACTACTTCACACTTTTAATTCTCCAAAACAAGCTTTTAACCTAATGCAAAAAAAGGAAAAGTAGTTCTCCAGCCATGTTCAACAACTGACTTCTAATTCTCATGAGACAAGTTTATGCGCATTTACCAAGAAAGAACTAAACTATAACAACAGTTGTATTCAGAAATATCTAATAGTTAAACCATTTGCAAT
>JASDQU010273799.1:0-13306 GCA_032191745.1 Picea mariana
TATAATGTAAAGAATAAGAAGTCGGCCCCAGCAGTTATAATGAGAGGGCCAGATTTAATTAAAGGTGGATTTACCCACCCAGTGAGAGAGGTCGGCCCAGCCAGTTGGTGACTCTTCACACGTGCCAGATTAGTATAAATAAGAGACTAGCGCCTCACTTCTAACACACACTTCACTTGCTCATGATTTTATGAGGCAAGTTGACATTTCAAGTTGGTGAGAGGAGAAGAAAGGTGGCGCATCTCTTGGAGGAGGATTTTCTATATTGGTTGAGTTATCTCTTGAACATTTGATAAGCTATTTATGATAAGGAAGTTTTGCTGGGTTTTATTCCCCTAGAGGGTTTCCCAAGATAAATGTTGTGTCTATTTTGGATGTGTATTTCTCAGTGATCTTGTGGTTATTATGCTCTTGTCTTTATGAAATGCAAAGAACTATAATGATAGCATAAACATTAACATAATGCAGCTTTATGGCTTAATGGGCATCATACAGGGTACCAGAATGGCAATAAAGGTTGTGACTAGATTGGGTTTGCGTGGCCTATAACTCAAATTGGATTTGGATTCATGGTCCCTCCGACCACAAAAGCTATCCCCGTCATGTTTAATGACTATCATGAATGGACTCTCTTATGGTTCAGGTCCTGTATTGTTGATTCGTCAGTTCTGTATCAACCAACACTTAGACAAAACAAATGAACTATGTGTTATGGTGCAATACTGCGCATATAGACTTTATTAATTGAATTTACAAAATTTCAGAAAGAAAAAAAAACTCAAATCTATGTATTGTACAAGCTCCTTCAGATTGGAGCGACTGTCCTTGTCTCTCCATTTTGAGATAGGTAGGGCTTCAGGTGAGTGCCATTCACCCATCCCAGTCATAACACACCATCCAGTTGTGCGAGTCTGACTACTCTTGAGGTTCAGATCTTTGCAACTATGAAGGGTCCTAACCAGTGCATACGCAGCTTGTTGGGATGCTTCTAGTATCAATTGTCATAGAGTAAGATATTTTCCCCTTGTGTGAATACCTTGGTATTAATGTGTTGGTCATGCCAGGATATTAGTCTTTCCTTTTCAACCGACTGATGGAAGTCTTCTAGAAATCTAGTTTCTTCGAGTTCTTGTAGCTCCGCAATTCTCTACGCCGCTGATTCCTCTTCTATCATACGTGTGACTTGTGCAATATATAGGCTTGGAGTGATGAACTCTGCAGGAACCATTGCCTCTCTCCCATAGACTAACTAGAATGGTGTGTATCCGTGGAGTTTCTTTTTGGTTGTCCTGTAGCCCATAGTACAGCTGGAACTTTATCATCCCAGTCCTCCCAGTTTGCGCAACATTCCTTTGTTAGTCCCCTTTCCAGGATTTTGTTGAAGGCTTCGATTGTTTCATTGGTCTGTGGGTGGTATGGACTGCTCTTGTGATGTTGAATCAAAAATTCTATTGTAAGTGTTTCTATAGTGATTCTAATGAAGTGAGCTCCCTGATTGCCGGTTAGGCTCCTGGGACATCCAAACTGGGTAATGATATTCTTGAAAAGGAACCTAGCAACAGTGTTTTTTGAATATCTCTATACCATTGTTTCTTTTGCCCAATGGGTAAGGTATTCAGTCACGGTAATGATGTACCTAGCCTTTGAATGTTTGGTTGTGGGGTTGATTGGTCCAATGAAGTCAACTGCCCATTTCTCAAATTCCTGTAGAGCACTAACTGGTTGTAGTGGTAACTCATCTCAGCGTGATGGCTTGCCCACCCATTGACAAACATCACATGATCTAGCATAGGATTTTTCATCTTTGAAGAGAGTTTCCCACCAAAGTCTTGTTTGTACAACTTTATGTGTCATGGCCTTTCCTCCTACGTGTCCTCCTGTGATTCCACTATGGCATTCCCAAAGTATATCCTGTCTTTCATGATCTAGGATGCATCATCCGCGGATGCTGTCTAATCCTAGTTTATACAATTGTCCGGTGATCAGTTGGTAATCTGCTGCTCTAATGAACATATGACGTTTCTGGGTTGTGGAATATGTTTCAGGACAAGACCCTATACTGAGAAATATTGCTATGTCCTCCACATATTTCGGTATGGCCTCAATCCTGAACAAGTCTGCATATGGGAGCTAGTCATCCACTACTCCACCACTTTCTCCTAACTCTAGCCTCGATAGATGGTCGGGTCCAACGTTGCATCATCCCGGCTTGATGATGACTTCAAAGGAAAATTCTTGAAATAACAACAACCATCTACAAATTCCCCCTTCCAACATAGGTTTGTTAACTAGGTTTTTCAATGCAGAATGGTTAGTAAAGAATTTGAAGTGAGATCCTAATAGATAATGTCTAAATTTCTGTAAAGCATAAATCATTGCTAAGCCTTCCCTTTTTGTTGTTGTGTAGTTGTGTTCTTCTTGCAACAAATTTTGTCTCACAAAATAGATAGGGTGATCCATAGCTCCATCTCCGGGTTGCGTTAAGATAGCTCCTAAGGAAATTCCGGAAGCATCTACATGGACATGAAATTCCTTCTCCTAGTTTGGGAATATAAGAATCAATGCTATCATGAGTTTCTCCTTAACTGTCTCAAATGATTTATCACATTCAGTAGTCCATTGGAACATTTCAACCTTTTTCGGGAGGTTTTCCAGAGGTGTAGTAATGTTGCAATATCTTCGAATGAACCTACGATAGTAACCAGTGTGTCCTAGTTTGGAGCACAACTGTTTAGCACTCTTAGGTGGTTTCATATTCACAATGACCACGACTTTGGTTGGGTCTACCAATACTCCTTCTCGACAGACTATGTGGCCTAATAGATTTCCATGTGGCACATAGAAGATACACTTTCTGAGATTTAATGAGATTTGCAACTCTTTGCATCTGTCAAACATTAGCCTTAGCAACGCTACATGTTCCTTAAGAAGGCTATATATTCTCCAATCATCCATATAGACTTCTATAAATTTTTGAATGAATTCTCTAAATACTGTTATCACGATCCTAGAAAAAACTGCAGGGGCATTCTTTAAGCCAAATGGCATCACATTGTATGCAAAAGATCCCCATTCTGTAATGAAAGTGGTCTTTCTTTTGTCTTCTTCAGCAATCCTAACTTGATGGTATTCTGAAAATCCATCTGTGAATGAGTATGCTTCCTTCCCCGCAACCTATTTTAGCACCTCATCGGCAAAGGGTGTTGACAAAGGGTGTTGGCAAAGGGTCGTGCACATAGAAAAAGTTGAGGATTTTGTAGTCCACACAGACTCTAATATTCTTAGTGTCTTTCTTTCTTTGAATGACTATCGAGCTAACCCACTCTGCTTCTTCTATCACAAAAAAGAGACCAGCTTCTAACATATTATCAATCTATTTCTTAACTTTCTCATTTACTCTTGGGTTAAGATGGTATGGTCTATGTCTGACAAGCTTGGATCCTAGTTTTAACTCAATCTTCATTTCTCCCATGACTCCTTTGATTCCCTTTAATTTTGAAAAAGTCTTTGGGAACAAATCCTCATATTCCCTCAATAAACTTTGTATTTCCTGACTAATTTTCTCATCCCAATAATCTCCCACCATAGCTATCTTGGGTTGCTCTGTAGTCCCTATGTTGAGTCTATGCAATTTTAATGGGTGATTATAGGAACTATCGGTCTGGCTAGGTATGGTGTTTTGGATTTCTCTGCTCCCCTCTGCCTCTTTGATGGCTAGGTTTCTCAGTTCTTCTAATTCATCTAGGCTTTCTAAATCTTTACTAATCTAATAGCATTTTATAGGCTTCTCAGTCAAGGGTAAGTGGAGTTTAGTCTAAATTTCTTGGGTATGCTTGGGACACACTACAAAGTTTGTTCTCTTATCACTATTGGTTGTAAAAATAAGTTCTTTAATCTTTTGTAGGGCCAGCTCAAGCTTAGGGTACTTACTTGTGAATGAGAAGTCCTTGCAAAATTGAGCTACCAATGTCTTCCAATTGGTGGTATGTCTTTTGGTTTCCTCATGTATGAACCAAGATTTCAGGATTGGGCCTAAAGAGTGGGGAAATACCTGAACCCAGAAGCGAGAGGGTAGCTCCGCAGCCTGCCACTATGTCAGACACTATTCAATGTGTATTCTAGGGTCTGATTCCTTGCTGAATAGCTGTGCAACTTGGAGATCTGTCTGGATCTCTGATTCCAGTTGCTCCCTATTCCAGAACCTGTACTTGATAGATTTATTTATCGCATCCCAAGTTCTGAGTACGGTTTTATGAGTGGCCCATCATCTGCTAGGGGTGTTCTGAAAGGCTACATCTAGTACCGATATTCTTTGATATTCTCTCCCATTCTGTTCCATATTCTACAAACAATTGTCTAGATCTGAGGTACCATCGTATACTGGGTGTTCTCTAACTTTGGTCCCAACCCATCTGGTCATTCTGATAGTTGTGCATCTTCTTCAGAATCTTTTTTGCGAGCCTTGTTGCCAACTATCAAAAGCCAGTTCTGAATCTTCATCTGTTGATTGTATACTTCTCCAGCTCACTGATCCATCAACATTAGGGTTTATATAATGATTTCTTGTCCCCACTATTACAGTGTACAACTGGTCTAGGTCTTCTCCCTCCATATTATTGTCTATTGGTTCTGTGTACTTGGGTCCTACATATGTATCTAACTGTTGAACTGCCTTGATTCCCTCAACTTCAAAATTCATGGTGTCTTTCTTTAAGTCGATTACTGCATAATTGTCATAGGCCCAATTGATGCCAAGTAGTGTAGGGTAAGGGTCCTTGTCTCCCATGATCTCAATGACTTCAAAGTCATCCACTATTTTTAATCATGCTACATCGATTTCCACGTTCTCCAGACTTCCTATGGGAAATATACAATATTGGTTTGCCATTCTTAACTGAAATGGGGAATATGTCAGTCTCAGTTTTCCTAAGGCTTCCCAAGTATTCTTAGGAAGAATGTTCACATTTGACCCTAGGTCCAACATGATGCCCTTAATTTCGAAGTCATCTAGCTGGGCTACTTGTCAAAATTATTTTCTGGTTTTCACTTTTATTCGTTGCACTCACTGAGTACTCTTCTTAGGAAGATTATCCCTTATCCTTGCTTCTGAGGGTTCTTCATTCCCTAAGACTAGGTACAACGCATTGCACAACTTTTCTGTTAGTTGGTCATTCCATAGAATGTCAGAGAATAATTGAAACCAAATATCAACCACGTTTTGAGGTTGCTCAGGCTGTCTTGGTATGATTACAGGGTTTCTGGATGTAGGGGGTGAAGAAGGGACTTATGCCACCTTAGGGTAAACAGTCAGTTGGGGGGGTTCTCTTGCATTTCATGACTAGGAATAGTCTGGAATAATTCTTTGGCATCTTTAAATAATATATTTTTATTTAGGGGATCATACCTGTCTCCCTTAGGTGTTTCTTTCTAGATCCGAGGTAGAGTATCAACATCAGCTCCTATCTTTGATCCTCCTAGACTAACGATATTAAGGTTGGGAAATTGTCCCTTAGAGATCCTCTTGATCTCTGAAGTGATAAGGTTAGTTACTCTTTGTCATACTCTAACTTCCCACTTTGCAATTAACTCTAGGCAGTCTTCAGTTGCGTGTCCATTGGTTCTGCAGTGAGAGAACCATGGCCGCCTTGGATGAGGACAATATCTAGCCAAGTGACCTTTTTCATCGCAGTTATAACATTTTCTTGGTCCTCATACTCTAGTTCTTCCTCCCATAAAATCTCCTCCAACTCCACCTCCTCGACCTCTTCCTAGTCCCTGAGGGTTTTCATTCACCCTAAATGTTGTTCGGTCCAACTTGTCTACGATTGCATCCAATGCTCTACATTGATTGGTAGTATGCATGGTAGATGCGAAGAACTGGTAGTGTACTATGTTTGGTACTATCGAATATTTCTACATGATGGGGCACTTTCTTGGCCCATGGCCATGTATTCGACAGATCTCACAATATTCTGTTGTCGGTGTTGCTTGGCCTCCTAGGAAAGTGTGATATGGGGTGGGGTGATGGAATGATGAATTCGTCGACACTTGCACAACTCCTCCCGTGGGTCCTAGTGGGGTTACCGTCATATTTTGAGAAGGTCCCAGTCCCCTCTCTCTCGGACATTCGTTCATTAGATGACCTTCCGTATAACATCCAATGCACCAAACTTGTGATCATCCTAGTCTGGGTATCATCAACTACTGAATAATTTCTGTCAGTGTCGATATATGCCCTTGAAGTTTCACCAAATTTGCATCTACTAGGGGTTGGGTTACTCTCAGGCTCCTAGGGTATCCCGCCATGGCTTCAATATTCATCGATTTTTCCAAGGTGCTTGTTAACGTGGCTATCCGTTGTTGCATTAGAGGAATCCTAGTCAGGGGAAACAGCCCCTGAATGTACCACTCCCTTTGATTTTCTTCGTGTATTCGATGTGCCAACCTCCCTATGCCACATTTAAACTTTTGGATGTACTCCCATGCTGATTCACCTTCCCTCTGTTGGATCTCGCGCAACTTAGACATAGCCTATTGTTCTAACTGAGGTAGTTTGAATTCTTCTATAAACCTCATCTGTACTTGGCCAATTGTGAATTATTGACCTTACATCCTTAACACTCCTGGTTCAATGATATTCATGTACCACTTGAGAGTGTGACCTCTCAAGGTATTCTAGAACTCGTCCAACTTATTCGCACCCAGAGTCCCTTTGGATATCTAGATTTCTTCGCATAGGAACCAGTGTTGCTCAATGCCTTCATCTCCCTTATCCCAATATTTTGGGTATCGTCCAATCAAACCTCCCACATGGTTGGCCATTGTTGATCCTATTGTTTGTATCAATGTGAACCCTAATGGTCCTTCTTGTGATCTACCGGGGGATCCCAATATCCTCTCTATACCCACACTTCCTGGTTGTGACTGACTAACTAATTGTATTGGAACAAAACTAGCATGAGAAGGTAGTATCAAACTTACTACTTGTATAGAAGACACTTGGGGTATGGGTGATTTGGGGCTGGCACCACTGGTTTCAGGGTGGTTTTATTTTATTTTGGGGGTCTCATTAGATTCCACTAGGAGGATATCTTCGGCCAGATTCCCGATCTCTCCTGTTATCAGGGTTAAATCTTTTCTTTCTCCTCTAAGATTCATGTTGGCTTCCTCCTCCCTTACATCTATACTTTCTCCTTCTCGTCCCACTTCCTGGGGACTTCTTTTTCTCTTCGCTTCTCTCTAATTTAATCTTTCACTGGCTATTCATTCCTATCTTCTCATCTTCTACATTTCTTCCATCTATCTTTCCTCTACTTCTCCTGTTCTGCTTTCTTTCCTCAACTTTTCAGAATGTCTTGCATCTTTCTCGATCTTGTCGTTCCACCAATTCTCAAATATGGCGGCTCTCTTCAAATCTCGTTCATCTCTTGAGTCTGTTTCTTGTTCTTTCCCTCGCATTTTTCAAAGAACCATTCCCCTCTCTCATTCCATGACTCTCACCCCATCTAGCCCTACCCCAAGCGAGGGTGTTTACACTTCCATCTCGATCGGGGACATAATCAACATTCCTTCCTCCATCAATAAAACCTTAATCCAAAAGGGGATTTCTCTCAACAATCTTCCCCTTGATCCTTTCTTGAAAATTTCCTCTACCTATGAAAAAGACTAGTGGTTCTTAGCTGCAAATTCGATTATGTATCCCTTTAGCATGGTGCTAACCTAGAAATCCATAGCTCATGTAAGTGGGAAGTCCATCCTCTAGAGTGATACTAAATTTTCAGTATCCCACGCACAGATATTCTTGGCCCATCCCTGAAACTCTGGAGCTTCTTGGAGCCTCTTTATCTAGTGAAAAATTTCTTTCGAAAATTTAACCCAGAAAATCTCATACTGGTCGCTCGATATTTCTGAGTAAAAGATTGCTTCGTGGGTGTTTTCCATTGATTTTATCCTTAGTTCCACTTCTTTCCATATGAAGGAGTCACAACTCCTTTCCCACCATTGATCAATGCCAGATCTATGAATCGATGACAACATTCTCCCTACAGGTTCCCTTTTAACACAAATCTCGACAACATAACCATTTTTTTGTCGTAAATTTGATCATACTAGGGTCCTTCTCAGGTTACCAACAAAAGGTACCGTGTATTATAGAGCACTGGCATTTTCATCTCCTCTGAAGAGAAGAAGTCTCACTCGAAGAGCTGCTGAGATAGATAGATAGGGAAGGCTAGGGAAAAGACTAAAGAGGATCCATAGAGTAGTCAGAACTCATTCCTATTCTTGCGCAAGAGATATTAACATACATGAAACATATAAATCATGAATTGAACCTACTTATGTTGCAAGCAAGCATTTAAATGTTGAACCATCAAATATAACTCATAAGATATAAGGAAATATTGTAATTCATAAGTAAACATACAAAGACACAACATATTTTGAAATTTGGTCCTGCTTCATATTATCTCTAGGCTCTTTCTCTCATTACAGATGCAGACTTACATAGTAAGGGTCAGTACAGACTCTTGGCTCTAAACCCATGCCACAGAGCTCTAATTATTCAACTGATAGGTCCAATTCATTACAGACACAGACTTGTCTGCTTCCGACTTACAACAATTATCAACAACTAATCCCAAAATCTGGACAAGTCTAACCAACCTGACTCAACTCAACCCAACCGACTAACCCATGCACTAATGAACCAACATACAAACCATTTTACAACTATGTTCAGCCCTATATATAGCTAGGTTGTGTCTTCCTTCTCGGCTTGCATGCTTTCTTGTTCTTTTGCAACCATTTGTTGCTTCCATGGCATTGCATTGACTTCCACAACTGCTTTCTATTGCTCTTTCTACCAGCCTCTAATGGAGTTTGCGCAACTTGTGCTTAGTCAAAACTTGCACGATTCCTTCTCAAAAATGAAGGGCCCAACAAATTTTCTCTCAAATTTGAATTCTTTCTCCTTTATCCATAGCTCAGAATTGGCCCATTTATAGCCTTCAAAATGGAATTGAAGGGTTGAGTCGAAATGTTTCCAATATATGGAAGGCCAAGGATCAGAGATCTCCTTTAATGACATGGAAACCCGACATTTAATTTTCATTTTCTAGCACAAATCTCGATGTACACGGGCTGTAGTGGAGTAGCCTGCGTATACGCATGTTGTATAGTAGGCAAGATCTATACATGTGGAAAAATATTTATTTTTATCTATGGATCTCTCAAACAAGGAAGATAAGTCTGCATGGGGAAATGGAAAAAGGCCTTTTGGGAAATATTGCATAGGGTGAGGCAAATCCTTCTATAACAGAGTCCCCCTAATGTGTGAGGTCAGAGGAGTATTTGTGATGGCCGAAATACATTATAAACAACCCAGAAGTGGAGTGGTAAGGAAATAGTTGGAGGAACTAGTTGGTCATTACATTCTGCACTGACTTTTCATACATAGTTGCCAATAAAATTACATTGCATATCCATGTGAAAATATACCAAACAAGTGTCCATGGCCATGAATAGGCAAATACAAATGCAGTTTACATGCCAAAAGTTGTCACAGTCATGAACAAGGCCCAATAGAACCAATCTCAAAACCAATCTGAAGATATTTTTATACCATGGAGTATAATATGATCTCCCATGACCACTGAAGTCATATAGGTACTGGTCCAATGAAAAAGGAAGTAGTGGCTCAGGAAAGATGCAGCCACATAGTAATGTCTTCAAGTCTTCTACACAATCTGCCAAGGGTGCAAGTCTACATCATGTGAATAAAGGAGTTGAGTTTGAACACAATGAGACATCATTTGATTAATGGTCATTGAGGTATATCATTAACCAACGCGAGACAACCTACCGATAATGAAAGTAGGTATCAAGGAACTTTTGATGGGTGAAATTGACAAGTCGACAACTGGAAGAACAAGTCTGGTCTGGGGTTGTCCAAGTAACCCAAGCCATTTGGTGTAACCTGTTCTGATGGGTTTAATGGATCCGTTGGCCAATATAAGGTCCTAAAATAAAGAAAAGGAAAAACTAACTAATGTTAAATAATAGTATAAACATAAACTCTAATATATTTATATCTGTAAGTGTATTTGAGCAGAAAGGAAAACATAAAAATATCACTTATGAACATAATTTACAAGTTGCAAGTTTTACTAGAAACTTACAAAATCAAAGTAAAAACAATTTTTTTACAGAAGCCGATAAAGAAAGCACATTTGAATATTTTCTATTTTTTAATTATAAATCTAACAAAACTTGAATTAACTAAATTATGGAACTTAGACGTACAAATAATCAAAGTTGATCTAAACTTTCTGGTTTCATTAATACATAAATGACATAAATTAGAAACACAAAAGCTAACATGATATTAGTTCGTTAAATGTGTTCATGCCTGTATGAATCAAGAGCATCCAATTGCCATGCCTACGAGATATATCTGCAATAGAATTATACTGAAACTTTTCTGAATAAATTCAAAGAATGTATTGGCAGCCAAGATTTAGAAATAGAATAGGGAACACATATCAATTTTGTGATCTTATGATCACAAATGACTACATTCAGAGAAATCTATGTGTAATGCATTCATCTCATTGTTCGACTAAACACCAAAGAGAAATCATGATATTCAAACTGAAAGGATGATCACAGTCTCAATATCCAGAACAACAAATCATGAACGATAATGATAACATGAATATCTTGAAACATAACATATCAATGAGTTTAAAGCTACATGACATATTAATATATCAAGACTAAATAAAACAAAATATTAATGAAACACCATTCACCAAAGACTAAAGACAAAATGTTGTACGTTGTTCCATTAAGTCTTGCAAGTCATTCATCCATCTTTGGTTCCAAGGCAAGATGCCTTTCATTTACAAAATAGTGAGTATTTAAAGAGTTTTTGAAATCTCAACTTCCTATATCCTAGGATATGATCAGATCCCATGAGATCAGAATATTACAAAAGTGGAGGGCCTACAACCACTCATAACCAAATTGTATCTTAAAAAATTAATAATTTTTTTTCTTATTAATCATCTAAATCGAACATGTTCCATCTAAAAAAATCAGCATCAAGATCTACCATGCCCTGAAAATGAAATAGGAACAAGTTAGATAATTTATTAACAACTAATTACAAATATTTATATAAAAATGACTTGGCTACAGAATCGAAAGATTATGTAGCCAGTCTTATATTGGCAAAAGAAATCCAATTTTTAAACAAATTTGATCCAAAGAGATAACATGAACGTGATAAAAAGGAAAGACGGTTTTATCATTTCTAGTAATGATTAAACATGGATCAAGATAGCTCAGAATTGATTATGGTATTAATACTGTTTTCATTTTTAATCACAATATTGCATGTCTATTTAAGAAGTTTAGTTTGTCTCTTTTTGTTTGCTCTGATGTCCCAATTTTCTTTAGTCAATCATTCATTGTGAGTTGCAAGTGCTTTAATTCATGCTTGGAGAATGGGGATATCAGTATAGTACTATTCAATCCAATGCAGGCAGACCTCACAATGCATAGTAGGAGCGATCTGTCGATGGAGCGCATATTTGGGTCTGGGTATATCAATACTACCTGTTACGGGCCCTTGACCAAGATTAATACTAGTAAACCCGTCGCTACCCTCGAGACAGAGCGGGAAATTACTAACAAATTCGTATGGCTGAGTAGGATCCGATTTATGACAATTTGGATCTTCTTCTGTGAGGAAATTTTCAATTTCGGGATCTGAGACCTCATTGACCTTGATCAGGTTGATCAAGCTCAAATGATATTTAGATCGATTCCTTAGACTTATCAAAATGAGTCGACCAACTCTTTTATTTCAGAACCCTAATGCTGTGTGCTTTTGTTTTAACTGTTTGCGAGGTTTTTTGCTATCAAATTTTACAGTGGTGTTATGGCCAACAATTAATTCCTACATAGGGTTTTCATTCAACTTAGAACCAACATCTTATTGCCCATGTAAAAACGGACTGGGTATTGCCTTGTCATGAAGGTTTTTCTTCAGAGATTCTGGCCCATTACTTGAACAATAAAATTGTTCCCCTATCAGTGGTCCACCCGAAACAGGGGTTTCTATAAGAATGACTGTTGCAAATCCATTTCGGTTTAAGAACCCATCCCAGTCATCACCTAGGGTTGTCAAACTATGAACCAACAACATTTTAATTAAGTTGTGGTGCAAGAGACTAGAGTCAAGGCTTTGTCTCTTGTACCTTTTAGAGATCTTGTACAAACTCCTCAGCAAATAAAATGGCACATTCAAATGAAATCCTATGAAGTGCATTAGAAACCATATATGATAAATAAAAATGAGACCATAATGACCCTCACAAGTCACAAACTATTTAAGTACTGACAAGAGACCATGCCATCTAAATTTAAGCAGAGAAACAAGGATACCTTTATCACAACAACTGATTTTCTTGGAGGTCATGAAAAGGCTCCAAGGAACTTCTTCGATTTTTGAGTTCTTGAGCCACTTTTGACTAGTGGATGGAAGCCCTATGGCTTTGCTCATAAAATCCTCAGTCACCTCGGAATGAATATCTCCAACTTTCATCCTATACCCATCAAATGTTTGTGCGAATTATTTATCCACGCGAAGGTTATACCCTTCGAACCTCTTAATGAAAGTATCCCAACCCTGGCCTTTCAAATCCTCGACTACATCATCATGAGACAACAATGCTTGAGATCCATTCGACTCTATTCGGACAATAGGAGCCATTAAAACTATGTCTGGACTGCAATGGGGGCAATTCAAGATAGCTGTGAGTTTAGATGGCAGTAGTAAAATGAGCGAAACTGAGCGGGTAAAATAGAAGCAGACCAAGAGAAACCCCTGCGTAGTCATAGTATAAACATCAAGGTTTTGGTCATGAATATTGAGCACTCCTGGTAATGAAAACCTTGGTTACAGGGCATGACAAAAGCCCTCAACTCTTAATGTAAACTCATTAATTCACTCTGCTAGCAAAAGATCAAGTACATGATATGATACTTGTGCATTATCTCCCATGTCTAGTAATGACTATATTTGATTTTCCAAGGGGTTAAAAAATATATAAACATGTTTATAATTCAAATGCAAAACAACATAAGTATCATATCAACATTCAAAATAATCAAAGGAAATTCATTCAAGTGTTAAAAATGGAGTAGATACAAGTACAATGACCCTTTAAAAAGATGTTTTGAATATGGATATAATACGAAACTAAGTTTCCATGTTTGATTCATGCTTTCAGTCATGAAT
>JASDQU010273803.1:0-15010 GCA_032191745.1 Picea mariana
TTAACAACATTCATTAATGGCTGGTAATCCGATGATTTCTGATTGTGTTTGACTCCAGAACATCTATTCACACAAATCAGACTTGTACCATGGGTGAAGCTTTGAAGCTATTGAAGACATGATTTCAGTTGATCTTTTTCTAGACAGAACAAGAGCCAGGTTCAAGGGTCATCCTCAGATAATATACTGTTATACACAGGAAGTTTTTCTCATAATGGTATTATTTGTTCAAATTCTTCTGCAGATCCCTGAGCGTTCCATTAGTACCAGTCAGTACCAGCACAGAGTTCATCAGTTACAGGTTCATCAGAAAGACCAAATCAGCTACAATTTCCACGCCCTTCAAATCCAGACTTAACTTCAAAAGACAATTCCATAGCAAGACTTGCATACCGATGGGGAGAGGTAATGTAACTCAGGTGTGTTTAGTTCGTATTGATTTATTGTATTAATTTGGATACTAATAAGTTTGAACTAAGGGTGCCTTGATTACTCCATAACGTTCCATCATTTCCACGACCTGTACCTAACGAACTAACCTACCATGACATTTCATGTTATAAAAATACACCACATTACCGAAACTGAGTTTGATTTGACTTGGATATGATAACTCTACACCCTCGTACGACTTTCATCATGTTCCGACACCCTATCTATCTCCATGACAATTCAAATATTTTCATATGATTTTCTTCCCGATTCCATTCTCCATCACATTCTCCCCCTTCGTCGCCCTCATCCAACCTTCGCTACCACCGATAGACTTCCCCTGTGATACCAAGTAGATCCATGGTAGCGAATCACCACAAACTAGAAACATACGCCGACTTGGAAGCCCTTCCGGAATATGAGGCAACCAGAGATATTTTTAAGCAAGCGGGGTGGGAGCCATTTTTGAATAAGTTTGATGGATATAATGATGCAATCACACTCCAGTTTTCCCTGCATTTTGAAGGTGGATCCGCCAAAGTGGGCGAACTCGAATTCAAGGTCACGGAGAAGTTCATTTCAGAGGCAATTCAATTGCCCACCACAGGCCAAAGATGGACAAAGGGGCAGCCGGTTGATAAAATGCTCTGTACATAGTTGTTGAAACCTCAGTACCGGGGAACACAATGGTCTGAGGGAACAGCGCGGTCTTGGCTGGAACCACAGTGGGCTCAATTGTTGGCCATCCTCCAGCATTACCTTACGTGTGAGGGTCGATATACCATCATATTCCCCTGCCATTCTCGACTTCTATTACACTTTACAGGTACTCTGTTAAACATACCTTTCTTTTTGTTAAAAAGTTTAAAAAGGATGCCCGAACAGGTCCAAAGGGCTAATGAGTTTCGAGGGAGTTTATTTCACTTTGGTTTAGTTAAAATATTGATTAAGTCTGCACTGGAGAAGAAGCAAGAAACGTGGGACCTATTCACTGTAAAAACCCTTGCCGGTGCCCATCCTAAAGATAGGAGTGTGAAGCCCGTTCCCCCACACAGAAAGTTGAACTCCAGGAAAAAGAAGGTCAAAACCCTGACTAAAGACTATGTTGAAGACCCTGATCCAGAACCTCCAATTGATGACGAAGTAGAAACCAATACTAAAACTGGGAAGGACGCCACACCTACAGGGGAAAACATTGAAATCCCGAGTTCTCCCCTAGCTGCTAAGAACGTAATTGATGTGAAGAAACTAGTCGAGTCGACTGATAAGCCTAGGAGGAATCTGAAAAGAAAATGTAAAAGCGTATTGTCGGGAATGGACAACTCGGTGCCCAGTTACCCACCGCAAGAGAGATTGGAAAGTGTGGATGGTCACGAGGAGGCCCCAGAGCCCTCTGAGATGACTTGGACTTTGTCCCAACTCATTCGAAAAAACGGTAAAACAAATCGGCAGGCTACTACGCCCAAAGGAATTGTGCAGAATGAGTCCATTCAAGTACCAACCGGTACCCCTGTTCAGATGCAAAGAGAGTCCACTCCCGGACCTAGTCCAGCTGACACCTATGAACGAAGCCCAAATGAGTTCACTCCTGAACTCAGTCCAGATCATAATTTTTATCCAGTTGACACTTATGAACGTAGCCCAGATGAGTTCACTCCTGAACTCAGTCCAAATCATGATTCCGATAGAGTTCACACCCCTGCTCAAAGCCCAGACGAGTCTACTCATGCGTCTATCCCTCAAGCACAGCCGGGACAAGACCAAACATTTGAAACCCACTGCGAGATCTCCTCCAGCCGATCCTTGAAACCAATGGTGGAAAAACTAGAAAGCAAGAATAACAGATTGAAGGAGAAGTTGCATGAGTACATTGTATTGGATAGATGTATTAAAACTGAGAACGAACTCATGAAGCTCAGGGTAACTCACCTCTTGTCCAAAATTGGAAGGTTAAAGAAGAGGAATAAGGATATTTTCAAAAGGAACAGGCAACTTCAGAGGATTTCCAGAAATCATGTTATAATCAACAGAGTCCTCAAGAAAGAACTCAGGAATCTGAAGAAACAGGAGAGGCTACAAATGCTGGTTGCAGCCGCTGCAACCCTCTGATTGCTACCAGTCTTTGACTTTTGTTGCCTGAGGACAGGCAAAGACTTCAGTGTGGGGGCATGTTGGTCTCCAATTTTCCTCATGTTTTTTCCTATATTATATTCCAAAGACCTCCATTTATATACCCAGTACCACCCTTTTGGCCTTGTTTTGACATAATTGACATCTCCCTACCACTCAATGGGGCTACTTAAGTTACCTTTATGTTTCAAGCTATTTTTATGCATTTTGATGCTTTAAATTGATATTGGAACTAATGTTACTTGGTTTAGGTACCACTTCTATTTTTGGAACAGGATTGCCGGTACCAGGTACCAACTCGTACCCGTGGAGATACCAATGAATCCACTCAAGATCTGTGCATTATGTTCAGAATGGGAGACAGAGAGATTCGCATGACAACTGGAGTTAGCGCTCACATGATTATTGAAGGCATAATGATAAAACTGAGTCATTAATTCTTCATCGTTCACACTTCGTGACACTACGTGTCACGAAGATGTGAAGTACGTTTTAAACTTGATTTCAAGCTATTTTCGGATCGGGGATCTGTTTGAACTTCTGTATTTTTTCTTTAGACTGTTATAAACAGGAGATCACTCCTGAGAATGGGTTGGATTATGTTATGTCGTGAACACATGTTTCTGAATACAAAACTGCTGATGCGTTATGTTACTTGACGGATATACGATTTGAGTATTTCTTTCCTGAGTTAATGAAGCGTGAAGTTTACACAGTGATTGCATAGAATGATATAGTTGGTTCTGGTTATTACTTACAGCGTTTGTGCCGTTTGGTTGGGCCTGCCAAACAAGTGCAAGCCGCTGCTTTATGCTGTCATAGATTTAGTTATCTCAGTGTGTTAGTGTTTTCTTACATGATAGTTTATAGTTTCAGAATTAACTCGTTCAAAATCGTTTTTATTTATTCTTCAACCGAATCATTCCATCATACTGTTACCTTTTACGTTGATGAGTATTGAACGCATGACTGATGCCTGTAGGGTTTGGAACTTGAACTATGTTTGATTGGTTTCTAGTTTTCAATTCGAACATAACTTAGAGTTTGAGTGAACTTTGCTTTGTTAGATAGTTAGTTACCCTACTTAACGAGAATAGTTAGATTACAGTTAAATCAAAGGAAGCTCCCGGTACCATTAGGGTAAGTAGGTTATTACTCTATTTTCCTGTAGACAGATTAGATTCATTTGTAATGTTCAGATTAAATTCATTTTAGGAAACACTCTTTCTTTCATGGCTTGAATGGAAATGGTGATGATAGATGATTAAAAGTAGTGGTGGAATAATCTTGTGAAATCACACTTCTGAATGGAAATAGAAGCACCAGCATTTAAGCATAGGATTGTTTTCTGTTGATGACTTAAATAGGAAATGCTAAGTTTCAAGATAGTCATTAAGATTCAAGTTCTCAGAATGATTTTGTGTTTTCTTCTAAGGATAGCATTCAGATAGTGATTAGAGCCTTACCCGCACATACAGTGTAACAACTCAAAATTTACCAACCCTGGTTTGACAATTTAGTGTTTCAGGTCATTTAAATCTTCAATTTAGCAGCCTGACACTCCTCCTCCACTTGAAGATGTGCCCAATGAGCAAGAAAATAATCCACACATCACTAGACATGATCCCAACCATTTACAAGGGTTAAATGCTATGAAAATATTAACTATCCAATACCAAAAATACCATGTTGAAATCATTTTAGAAATTGGAGAAATATTCTTCCTCAATTCTCTATTAGATACTATTTCTAACATGAATTTACTCAATCAAGATTTGATCCCTTCTAAATACTCGCTCACTAGTAAATATTATGTTGTAGGTATGGGAAATGTGTCTACCAATATTAGCTTTGAAGTTCCTAAGGCATTAATATGGTTTGACCAATGTTCCCTTGCTATGAAATTCCTCCTCGTTGATCTTCATGTATATTGTGTCCTATGAACTCCTTTTCTTGTAGGTGTTGAACCACATGTGTCGGCAAGAACATCCTTAGGTCAACCAGCCTATTATCTCACCATCCCTAGTCTTATAAGCAATGGTCCTCCTGTCAAAAAAATACTTCTGTTCATTTCAAAACCATAGATAAATACTGTCTTTTGCCCAACCACAAGTCTTATCATTATAGAAACCTGGGATGATTTGAATAATAGACCAACAACAAAGCATATTGATGAAGACCTTGGATGGACAAAATATCATCAAAATTGGGCACCACACTAGGAATTGCGTTGGTATGAAGGGATTGAGTTTGGGATCCCAGGATTCTCTTCCAATACTAGCATACATGTAATTCAACCTCAACATCTTATAGGAAGAATGCACCAGGCGTCAACCCTTACAGCCAGAGAAAAATTGGTAGAAATGGGAGATATAACCAGACTATGCTCTAGATTTAGGAGATGGTATTTTCAAAATCTACAACAATGGCAGGCTACACCATACCATTCTTATTTTGTTATCAACCAAATGAAATCTCTACAGTCTTGGCCACAACAATATCCTTCTCAAAGACTTTTTGAAATCAATTATCATCAATACAAGGATATGTGGGACCACATGTGTTTATGGAGCGATAAATACAAATATTATTACTGCATGATGAAATTTTCAAGTAATTTCATAAATAAATCTAATCCTGAACCAGAATGGCTTGATGCATGGTGGAAATATTTTGGTTTAAACTCAAGTGTCATTCATCCAGACATCATAGAAACTTGGCAATTTTTAGACGAAGTAAATCTGTCTGATAATGTTCATCATCTTGGCCAAATATCCAATACTGATTTCATAAACATGTGCATAGATGAAAAGCATCCTTGGGTCATCAGAATCAAATATTTCCTTCAACAAGAAGAAGATAGCAATGAAGACCCAAATATGTATCAGGAGGTTTTTACACAACATTGGAATCCATATCATTTTAACCATTTTCATGATCAACCTATTGAATAAAGGTTATTAGTGGGACCTGTCCACTATCATGTCTTACTGGCCGACAGTGGTGTCAGTCGATTTTAGTGGGTTCACGATACCAACTCCACTTTGTACAAACTATTGTCGTTTATCTGTCATAAGGAATCTTGGAAACCCAGAGAACTTCTCTAGCTTTTGGCGTGGTTTGACCCGCATTTCCAAGGTACTTCCAAATACATGGAAAGATGATTCGAATATTGGTCGGATGGATCTTGCATGTTCTCTCGGCCAAGTTTACAATAAATCTAGAAAGTAGATTTGATTCTTAGGGAAATAAGTCAAATGTCTTTTCAAAAAATGATTCCCTTCTCCAAAATATTGTATATAAGGAGAAGGGAGGTTCATAGAAAGGAGTCTTAGTTTTTAGATAGTTCGAGTCTTCTAAGCTCCCTCTCTATGAGCTTTGAGTCTTTCTTTTAATTTTCTTTGATAAGCCTGTGTGATTCTGGCTCGGCCAACACAAACCTAAAGTGGCAGAAGCATTTAGTTTCAGTCTATCAGTCTGTGTGTAATGTTTTGAGAGAGAGAATCATGTGCTCAAATTCAAGTCTGTAAACCCATGTTGTTTTGGATCATATAATACAAATCATCTTCTGCATGTTTATCTATGAAAATTGTCTATTCTCTTGTCTATGTATTTTTCTATTTTTGTTTGCCTACTAAAGCGATTGTCGAAAATTCACTGGAGGTTGTTGCCCGATAGTTCACTGAGAAGATTGCCGCAAGTTCACTTAGGTCCTGAAGAGCATCGTGGTAAGTCCCGCTAGGAAGGTGTCCTCTAAGGGCAGTAAGGCATTGGGTTTTTCGAAGGTTTAAGCTAGGATTTTCTTGGGTTCACCTAGGGGGTCACCAGGTTCAAGCTGAGACAACAGAAGAAAGCATTGACAAAAGAAGAAAAGAAAAGACAAGCAAGCAAAACAAGCAAAGACAACCTTTCAAGCTTCATTCTTCGTCGGAGGAGGCCTCTATGTTTACAAAATGGTATCAGAGCCAAGCCTCATTCCGACACGGGTATGATAGAAAACTTATCTCTATGTTATATGTTTCATTAGTATATATATCTGCAAGAACCGTATCAAAAGTCTCGGGCCTTTGAAAGACAAGGTTTCCACTTTTGCGACTCTCTTCGTTCTAGCTAGTCATTGCCTGAGCAATTGGCCAGGAGCCTATTCAAAATTCTCTCAGAGAACTAGAATTAAATGCCCTTCTTTTATGTGCAGTGATAGTTCTTACTATATTTAAAGTTATGGATCGCTCTATGTCTTTTAAAGAAGTAAGGGATGTTGAATGTAGTACATCTGAAAGTAGCCTTAGCTCCATGTTCTCCGATAAAGTTGTTGAAAGGTATTTAAGTTTAACACATTCTGATCCCATAACTTGTCTCATGATCCTCCACATGCCCTCCATTGAGACATTAGATCCTAGACTCCTAGATGTCTATAAAGGTATGAGACCGCCTGGATCTCCCAAATATGGATTGGGTTACATAGAAAAATGTGACAAAGTTATTCCATCCTACAGATTTGATAATCCCATACCCCAATCTCTCCAAAGACCAAATATTTCTGAAATCCATAAATTTCACTCTATCATGATGGGATGTCCAAAAAACACCATTGAAAAAAAATGGATAAAGAAAATGCTAAATTGAGATATTTTTATTCATCCAAAGTCAAAAGAATTCAATCTATTCGTCCCTAATGAGGAAGAAACTCATCTATCTCAAGAATGGCAGACATTTATCTCCAAAAACAATCTTTGGATTTCTTTCTATGTCTGGAAACAAAAATTACAAAATCCAACAGTCCAAATGTTAGAAGTAGGAAGTCCTTCTAGACATGAATGGAAAAATTTGGAAGGAAAACCAGTAGAATCAACATCCACCTTCCTGCCTTTCAAAGGAATTATCCTTGAATATGGCAGCAAACAAGCTAGAGGTGTGCCTCTTATGTTGGTAGATGAAGCTTCCAAACTATCTGGTTTAGAAAGAAAATTAGAGTCTGTGTCTGAACAGATAAACTGGACTAATACAACCTTGAGAGGAATGGCTACTCACACTTTTGTAACAAATTATTATGCCCAAAAAGGACAAATCATAGATCTACAAGTTTCTACAAACACAATAGTCCAGTATGTAAACCAATTAAACAGCAGAGTAACGGACATTACTGATTGTATTGAAAAAACACAAGAGTTAGTAAACCAGAAAACTGATGATTCTGCTAAAAATCACAAGGAATTAATGGAAGGATTAGGAGAAACTTTTTCAGTAGTGGGAAAAACTCTCTTAAAAATACAAGAGAAAGATACTCATCCCGATAAACAAATTCCTCAATCTTTTATTCTTCCCCACACACCCATATCTATCATTTCTCATGTATATATCCCAGAAGAAAAAGAAATTCAGAAAAAATTCCCAGCTCATTTTTCGACAAAAGACACTGATCCCTCTTCCTCTACCAATCCAAATATTTCCCTAGTCTCCATCCAACGCCCTTCATACGAAAATATATCTCATCATATGAGAAGACCATCAACACTTGATCTTCTTGGAAAAGGAAAAATGCCTGATTCACAGTCATTTGGTGAAGACTGGTTTCTCGAATGGAATATAGATGGTCTGTCAGTTGGCCAGATTCGCCAATTGCTTGATAGAATGTATGTTTCTTACAGAATAATATGTATGAAAGGGAAAACTGAAATAGAGGCATGCAAGTCTTTGATCCAATGCTTCACGGGAACTTTGAGTAAATGGTGGGAAATTATCTCATCTCCAATAATGATAGAAAAAATAGAAACATAAGTTCTCAAAGATGAGAAAGGAGATGTAGTTTATCACCTTAATGGAACACCACAGAGTAATATGATTGGATCCCTTACCACACTAATCCTAGAACAGTGGTGTGGGACAGAAGAAGAAATTGTTGACAAACATGCACTGATATTAATGAATATCAAATGTATAAAGATGTCTGAATATGAAGAATTCCACAAAGAATGGACCCAAAGGATATATGAAGTAAAAGATGGCCAAAATCTTTTGTGGAAACAAGTATACCTTGCCGCCATCCCTAGCAAATTTGTCGAATATCTCAAAATGCAAGAAATCTTCAAATTACCTTATGACATGTATACTTGGGGTGAAATTTACTCACTCATCACCAAAGCCTTGATAGGATTATGTACAAATATGAAAGTCCACAATTCTATCTAGAAATTGTCTCATCTACTAGATAGTAAATCTATCTGTGAAAAATATGGACTATATTTGGCTAACCCTGTCAAGCGGAGAAATAAATCAAATAAGCACCTGCACAATATGAATACAACGAAAGATAGATGGAATCCAGCCAGAAAATCCAGGCATACACAAAGAACTCACTACTTTAATCCAGAAGATATAAAACTAAAAACACATTCTACTCAAGAAAGACAGAAAGTACAATGATGGCTATGTGGTAAATATGGACACATTGCAATCTCATGCCCAGAGGGAAAAACTTCAAGAAATTCCAAAGGGAAAATATCTGAACAAAGGGCCAGAGAAGCACAACAAAAGGTCGGCATAGAAACCGAGTGACAATTAACAAATAGAACAAACTGTAACAGGTGTGGAGAAAATGATCATACCACAAACTAATGTCCTCACCATCCTTTTGTCAAAAGAGAAGAAATTCATCTTCTCCATGAAGTTTGTTGCTTAGAATCAACATATACTCTAGAATTTGAGTATACTTCATCCAATGAAGAAATTTTCATGGTTCATCATTGCCATTGCAATGATCCTAACTATTGTTTATGTGAAAATTCTTCTGGTTCAGATTCAACATCAGACTCTCCCAAGCACATAGAAAAAATAAAAGTATGTATGTGGCAAGACACAGGTGATCAGGATGCGCAAATGATAGCACAAATCAAATATTTACCAAAAGGGGAAATGAAGAAAGGTCTTCTACAATCCCTTTTAAAAACATTGGCCTCCGAACAGAAACAAAAGGATCCAAGAGTTTCCTCTTCAACATGTACGAAGCCTTTATTTTTAGATGCTTCATTTTAAAGAAATACCAAGTCTTTTATCAAGCATAATAAGGAGACCAAGCTCCAACATCCTTCTTTGACTAATTTGGCTAAAGAAGTATTTTATCTAAATAAAGAAGCTGCAGAACTTCGCCTCAAGCTTAATAAATATGAAGAAACTTTTGGAGATTCATATAAAGTTGATTCTTGGGCTAGCCAAGAAATAAAAGATCTAAACTGACAAGTGACATGATCTCCTCCTACACTTGAAGATGTGCCCAATGAACAACAAAATAATGTACACATCGCTAGACATGATCCCAACCATTTACAAGGGATAAATTCTATGAAAATATTGACTATCCAACACCAGAAATACCATGTTGAAATCATTATAGAAATTGAAGGAGAAATCTTCTTCCTCAATTCTCTGTTAGATATTGTTTCTGACATGAATTTACTCAATCAAGATTTGATCCCTTCTAAATACCTTTCTCCCTAGTAAATATTTTGTTGTAGGTCTAGGAAATGTTTCTGCCAATATTAGCTTTGAAGTTCCTAAGGCATTAATATGGTTTGACCAATATTCCCTTGGTATGAAATTCCTCCTCATTGATCTTCCTATAGATTTTTTCCTAGGAACTCCTTTTCTTGCAATTGTTGAACCACATGGGTCAGCAAGAACATCCTTAGTTCATCCAGCCTATTATCTCACCATCCCTAGTCTTATAAGCAATGGTCCTTCTGTAAAAAAATTACTTTGGTTCATTTCAAAACCACAGATAAATACTTTCTTTTGCCCAACCACAAGTCTTATCATTATAGAAACCTGGGATGATTTGAATAATAGACCAGCAATAGAGCATATTGATGATAACCTTGGATGGATAGAGTATCATCAAAATTGAGCACCACACTGGGAATTTTGTTTGTCTGAAGGGATTGAGTTTGGGATCCCAGGATTCTCCTCCAATACTAGAATACATGTAATTCCACCTCAACATCTTATAGGAAGAATGCACCAAGCTCCAACCCTTGCAGCCAAAGAAAAATTAGTAGAAATGGGAGATATAACCAGAATACGCTCTAAATTCATGAGATGGTATTGTCAAAATCTACAACAATGGAAGACTACACCAGACTATTCCTATTTGGTTATCAACCGAATGAGATCTCTACAGTATTGGCCACAACAATATCCTTCTCAAAGAATTTTTGAAATCAATTATCATCAATACAAGGCTATGTGGGACCACATGTGTTTATGGAGCGACAGATACAGATATTATTACTGCATGATGAATTTTTCAAGTAATTTCATAAATAACACTAATCCTGAACCAGAATGGCTTGAAGCATGGTGGAAAAAGTTTGGTTTAAACTCAAGTGCCATTCATCCAAACGTCATAGAAAATTAGCAATTTGTCCACCAAGTAAATATGTCAAATAATGTTCATCGTCTTGACCAAATCTCCAATACTGGTTTCATGAACATGTTCATAGATGAAAAGCATCCTTGGGTCATTAGAATCAAATATGTCCTTCAACAAGAAGAAGATAGAAATGAAGACCCAAATGTGTACCAGGAGGTTTTACACAACATTGGAATCCATATCATTTTAACCATTTTCATGATCAACCTATTGAATAAAGGTTATTAGTGGGACCTTTCCACTATCATGTCTTACTGGCCGACAGTGGTGTCAGTCGATTTCCGTGGGTTCACGATACAAACTCCACTTTGTACAAACTCTTGTTGTTTATTTGTCACAAGGAATCTTAGAAATCCAGAGCACTTCTCTCGCTTTGGCATGGTTTGACCTGCATTTCCAAGGTACTTCCAAATACATGGAAAGATGATTAGAATATTGGTCGGATGGATCTTGCATGTTCTCTCCGCTAAGTATACGATAAATCTTGAAAGTAGATTTGATTCTTAGGGGAATAAGTTGAATGTCTTTTCAAAAAATTATTCCTTTCTCCAAAAGCTTGTATATAAGGAGAAGGGAGGTTCATAGCAAGGGGTCTTAGTTTTGAGTCAGTCCGAGTCTTCTAAGCTCCCTCTATTTGAGCTTTGAGTCTTTATTTTAAGTTGCTTTGATAAGCCTGTGTGATTCTGGGTCGGCCAACACAAACCTAAAGTGGCAGAAGCATTTAGTTTCAGTCTATCAGTCTGTGTGTAATGTTTTGAGAGAGAGCATCATGTTCTCAAATTAAAGTCTGTAAACCCATGCCGTTTTGGCTCATATAATATAAATCAGCTTCTACATGTTTATCTCTGAAAATTGCCTACTCTCTTGTCTGTGTATTTTTCTATTTTTGTTTTCCTACTAAAGCGATTTTCAAAAGTTCACTGGAGGTTGGTGCCCGAAAGTTCACTGAGAAGATTGTCAGAAGGTCACTTAGGTCCTGAGGAGCGTCGTGGTAAGTCCTGCTAAGCAGGTGGCCGCTAAGGCCTGTAAGGCATTGGGATATTCGAAGCTTCAAGTTGGGATTTTCTTGGGTTCACCTAGGGGGTCACCAGGTTCAAGCTGAGATCGCAGAAGAAATCATCACCAGAAGCATTAAAAAAAAGACAAGCAAGAAAAACAAGCAAAGACAACCTTTCAAGCTTCATTCTTCATCGGAGGAAGCCTCTGTGTTTACAAAATGGTATCAGATCCAAGCCTCATTTTGACCCAGGTATGATAGCAGACTTATCTCTCTATTATATGTTTCATTAGTATATATATCTACGAGAACTGTATCAAAAGTATCGGGCCTTTGAAAGACAAGGTTTCCACTTTTGCGACTCTCTTAGTTCTAGCTAGTCATTGCTTGAGCAGTTGGCCAGGAGCCTATTCAAAATTCTCTCAGAGAACTAGAATTAAACGCCCTGCTTTTCTATGCAGTGATAGTTATTACTATCTTTAAAGTTATGGATCGCTCTATGCCTTTTAAAGAAGTAAGGGATGTTGAATGTAGTACTTTTGAAAGTAGCCTTAGCTCCATGTTATCCAATAATAATGTTGAATGTTTAAACCAGGCCAATATAGAAGTAGTTGAGTCACAACCTCAAGCCGCATGGAGATTACCCAATATCTCTCCCAACTAAGTATATAGTGATTTGATCATGTTTCATCTCTATTCCATTACCATAGTTTTTGTCAAAGAATCAATCAGTCGTATCCAACAAAACAATGATGTAAGTCAAACCATTTCCTTACTCAATGTTAAAGAAATACAAGTTGAAGCAAAGAAACATAAAACAAGCTATATTCATTTTGGTTGTATCCGAGTAGGCATCAATGCCTTAGTACATAAGGGAATAGATGCCTATGCCCTCTGCACCATTTGAGACATGACTCAACAAATTTACTGACTCTCTCATTGGTGGCAGTATTGCGCCCTTATCAAATGGACTTGTATACTTTGACTGTTATCCAAATTTCTTAGTCTATACTTTTGATGAAAACCTTGAGGATATTCTTAAACTCCAAATCCGCACTACTGGCTTTGACATGTGTAATACTCGCACTAATATTTCTATCCACTCTCGTGGTTTCTTCCGACATACCAACACTTTATACCCTGCTTTGTTACATACACCCAGCCAAAATTTTCAATCCAGTACACGCATCCTTACTAACCCTGTCAACCAAAAAATGGAACATCAACTCATCAAATAGGAAAACCTCTCCTTTCCCTCTCACTGGGTTATAGACATTCCTCGAAACCTCATCCAACATACCATCACCTTTGCACACATACAAGAATCACCTTATTCTGATGTGATCTCTTTTCCTCCATCAAAACAGAGCTTGCATACTAAGCATGGTGGACTTTCTACACCTTCTCCACCATCTATGACTTTGTGCTTACATCCCTCTCTCCAACCTCTAGCTTCCTCACTGGGACAAGTCCCCTACTCTATCCAATGCTTATATTGTCACAAATTGGTAACTCTTTCAAGCCTATCCACAACCACAGAAGACAACCAAATCCAATTTGAACACCAATTCCATAATCCAAGAACAAACTTTCCTCCTCCTAGCTCTACAACAAAAGATCCTTGTACACACCCTCAATGTTCATAAATTCCTTTTCCCCATGACAATCACATGCTAATGATAACTTCTCCTTCTCCCGACCTATACATTTCCCCTTTCCATCTTACTGATTCTATTTCAGAGGATTTAAAAAGACCAGCAATACCAGAAATAAGAAAATTCCTTACCATAATGAGAGGGTGCAAGAAAAAAGCATGTAAAAGAATATTGGATAAAATTCATGCTAAATTGGGATCTCTTTACTCATGCTAATGCTGAGAAATTCTCAAAATCTACACCAGAAAAAGAAAAAATAGCTTTGTCAATAGCATGGAAAAATTATATGAAAGAAAAGGACGTCTAGATTTCCTTTTACGAGTGGAAAGCACAACAATAATTTCGTGCCACATTCTGCAGAAACCAGTCAGCAAGAAAAATCCTTTCCCCTTTTCTCATACGACCTATCCTCACCCCACTTGTTTCCTGCCCTGTCCAAACTATATCCGTCTCTGATCTAGGCAAAGAAATTAGCAAGCTAAAAACATACATTAAAAAATACACAATAAAAGAAGATAAGCAACAAGTCTTGTTCATTGAACACCAAAAATTCCATGTCCTTTTAGATATCATGATCAAGGGAAAAAGGTTTCAGCTCAAAAACTTACTAGATACTGGTTCTGATCTAAATCTTCTAAACAAGGAAATCACTCATGTCAAATTTTGGCATAAGACCCAACAAAGTGCTATCGGTTTGGGAAACCAACCTACTCAACTACTCTATGAAATACCTGAAGAAACTTTATGTTTCCAACATTATTGTCTATCCTTAAAATTCTTGTTAACATAAATCCCAGTTGCCTGCATTCTTGGAACTCCCTTCTTTGTTGTTGTTGAGACACATGGTTCCGCCGGACTACCCAATAAATCTCCTGGTTATTTCATCAGTATTCCCTCCCCAACCAAAACTTCAAAGATCTCTATCCAACTCCCTTTTGTGTCTATACCTAGGATATCATCTCATATCCACACAGTCCAGAAAAAAAGTACTAAAAATAGAAGAATTGAAGGGAAAAAGGACTGAGCTAAGAATTAAAGATCAAATTTCCCAGAGCCATATACAACAATAGATTTTAGAACTCCAGAAACAATTTGAAGCAAAGGTATGCTCAGAAAATCCCATTGCATTTTGGCATCATAAAAAGCATAAAGTAGAAATTCCTTACAAAGATTCATATGAAGGAACATCGTGCAAAAGCAGAGCTATCCCTGTGAACGTAGAATACCAAAAGCTTTTCTCTGATGAAATACAAGGTCTACTCCACAAAGGACTTATCAAAGAATCTATTAGTCCATGGAATTGTTACAGATTCTATGTAAATAAACATTCTGAACAGGTAAGAGGAATCCCTAGATTGGTCATCAACTACA
>JASDQU010273806.1:0-15143 GCA_032191745.1 Picea mariana
AAAATTTCCTTTCAAATGTCAAATGCAAGCAATCATTAATCAAAATGAAAATTCTCTATGTGTCTTTTTCAATACTTCAACAATCTCTAAAACTTGATTTTCAATGTTTTCTAAATGACAAAAACAATTTTTTGAAAGAAAAAACTTTTTGTTCACTTTCCAAAAAGGACTCAAACTTATGACAGTAAGAGTACAAAAATCAAATCAATGAACAAGCCAATAACCGAATCTACTCTTTCAATGAAAGCAAAAAATAAAGAACAAACCAAATAGTCTTCTCAATGCAAGAGAAAATGTTCTTCCAAACCATAAACAAATGAGAAAACCAAGCAAAATTAACTCTCAACCAATCACTAGATCTCAACAAATCAAACACATTCATTATTTGAAGTCAGAAAGAATAGTTTTGCAAGAAGAGTCGAGAAACGAAAGTTAAGCCACAAATGCTAAGTAAAGCCTTGAAACCCTAAGACTATTAACACATGCAAACTGAAGCAAGAAAGGTATCAATCAATAGTCCAAGAAACCAATAAGATGTATTTCAACTGATCTAGGAAGTTAGAAACACTAAAACTCAATTTCCAAAATTTTGAAAAAGACTGTTCGCAGGCAAGCTATATAACACAGTGCGAGAATCTATGATTCTCGCAGGAAACCTTTTAGCAAGGTGCGAGAACCTCGCACTGAACCCTATGACCAGGGTGTGAACCTGACCAGTTCTTGCAAGCTGCAATGGAATGCAGTGTGAGAATTCCTGAACAAATCAAAAAAATTGAAAAATGAAGCAAAATTCAAGAAAGCTTCTGGACTCAGAAGGTCTATCAGGATATCTTGAAGACTTAGAGACTGATATGACAGGAGAAAAATGAAACCAAAGAAAATGGCCACAGAAAAACAAAAAAAGCCACCAAGAAAAGGGGATTATCCCCAGTGGAGTCACAATTTTGTGATAGGATAAATCTGTAAGTGCGGACACAAACCGATCTCCCTAGATCCATCTGGATCTAGAATAAATCATGACAGAATAATACTCTTTCCCTAGATTTAGACTGTTGAATGAATTAGGAAGTAAGAATATTGTACATACCTTTTGATCACTTCCTTTAGTCTTTGTTGTACCCGCTTCACTCCAATTCTCTTGTGCAGTCAAGACCAGGACAGCTCAAACCAATTGAAGTGAAAACAACTTGATATATTCAACACTTAATCTATGCATATGATCAAGGAATTATGAAATAAAGTAGACTTAGCTTTATGGGAAAGGGACATATTACTGTATCATATTGATAGAAAGCAAAGCTTACAACCTGAGCCTTGATGTTGAAAACCTCCTTTCGATGGCCCTTGGCTCTGACACACACACTTGCTCACTTGCATGAAGAAGATCAACCACCTTTGATAATCTTGTTGTAGTTCTCTAGCTACTGTAGCATCAGTCCTTCACACAATCTTTCACAAATTCTCCAATGTCTTCTTAACCTTGTTTTCTTCTAACATTTTCCATGAGAATCCCCTCAATATATAGGAGATAATGAACTAGTTACTTGGATAGGAATGATCCCAAAATATCAGGAAATCCAGTACTTAGATAACCATTCGAATGCCATCTCATCCTTCTAGAAGATTCCCTTCTAGAAGCTTCGAGAATTCATCCTTTTCCCCTCTTTAGAAAGTGTTTGCACCCTAGCAGTTAGGCACAGTGTGAACTTATCGCACCCTAGCTTAAGGTAGCCTGCGAGAATCATGCATTCTCGTAGGCAAATGTATAGGTAGCCTGCGAACCTTCCTCAAAAATATGATTTCTGGAGAGAGATGAAGGTAAGTTTTCTCAGGAAAGAGTTCTAATGAAGAGCCTGAGTACACCATCTTTAATACATCATTTTAGGCTGTTGCCCCCCATTCGGATAAGGTTGGCTTATAGTAGGAGTAGTTTGTTGCCCCCTAGTCGTTTGAGGAAGATTTTGTAGCATCTGAGTCTAATATTGAGCCAAGGTAGGAGGTATATTTTTTCCAAAAGGTGGGGTTGGTCCCCCTATCGTAGGTGAAGTTCCAATCGGAGGTTGTGTTCCAATCTAAGGTTGAGTAGTAACTGGAACATGTCCAGTAAAAGGCAGTTGAAACATTCCACCTTGTCCACCAACGGGAATCTGCAAGTTTGGTGCAACAGACGGAATAGTGCCACTAGGATGAGGAATGCCAGAAGGAAATTGACTCCACCGACTCCACCTACCAACGGTCCTCTTCATCTTGAACGACCAAGCCCTGATACAGTCCCATGACCCCCTAAGGGTGTTGTTCACAAGTCGACTTTCAATCCTCATGCTCGTGCGGTCCAGAACTACAGTATTATGGAAGATCTGGCCCAAGCATATTCAACGATGTCTGCCCTTGAATTCCTTCAGTCTTGTCCTGCACAACGGAAGGCACTGTTGAAAGCTATAGGTGGAATTGATCCCACAGATACGAATTTAATAGTATTTGACTTGGAAGATCATATTCCAAGGTTACCCCCTCAGCTTGCATTTCAAATTCAAGTTGTTGTCTCTGACAAGAACATTTGTCGAACTGTTATTGATGAGGGTGGCTCTACATGTGTAATGTATTTTTCTTGTTGGAAAACCATTGGCTCTCCTCCTTTAAATGAATCAAAAAATACTATGAAATCCTTTAATGGCTCTGGTTTTAAGCCTTACGGTGTTCTTCCATCGTTGCTCGTTACTCTAGAAGGTAAGATAGTCTGAGTTGAAGTGGAAGTCTTTGATGCTCCCCTTGATTACAATCTTCTGCTTGGTCGTAGTTGGATCGATTCCATGCGCATTGTTGTGTCAACACTTTTCCATGTGGTCCGTTTTCCTCATCACGGGAAGGTTGTTACAGTTGACCAACTTGCCTTCTTTAATTCTGATACTCATACTCGCAATGTGACATTTATAGCTAAAACCCCGTCGGGTTATGAGAATGTCGGTGTCGGCCTTTTAAAAGATTCTTCATTGATGGGTACTTTTCCCATTCCGCCACCCGATGTTCCATGCCCGTCCATAGCCTCTATTAATATGATCTCTACCATACCTCATGAACTTCTTGTGTCTTCCAACCCTTGGATAGTCCCTAACCCTGGAGATCAAACTCATTTCGGCGACGTCATGCTGTTAAGTCCGGTTGAGTCTGCATATCATGCCATTCAATCGACAACACCTTCTACCTCTTATCTTGATGCGTTGTCTCCTGATCCTTTTTGTGTTGTTTTTCCTACTGAAGAGATGATCATGTCTGTCATGGAAGACACCCCTTGGGACGATGGGCATCATCGTTCCATACTATTTTTGGAACAACACACTCTCGAGAACTACCAACGGATTTCAACTCCGTCGACCGTTGTTGTCATATCGACCGTTCCTGGATCTACACGTGATGTGTTTTTCGAAGGGAACCTCAGTAATAGATCTCCCACAATTCCCATTCATATATCTGTTAAATCTGGGATAGTTGAAAATGTTCATATTGGAGCTTTGTGTTCTCCAGATGAAATTGTCACTTATACTTCTCTGTTCAAAGAATTTCGTGATATATTCGCTTGGAGTTACGAAGAGATGTCGGGTATCGACCCTTCTATTATTGTACATGAGATAAATACATACCCCGGAGCTAAGCCTATCTGGCAGCACCTACGTCCTGTACACCCACGTAAAGCGACAACTATCAAACTTGAGGTTGAAAAACTTCTCAAAGCTGGCTTTATTTACCCCGTGGATCTGACAGAATGGGTTTCCAACCCTATTCCAATTGATAAGAAAGGTGGTAGTATTTGAGTATGTGTTGATTATAGGGATATTAACAAAGCCTATCCAAAAGAAAACTTTCCAACCCCTTTTGTCGACCAGATTGTTGATGACTGTGTCGGAAGTGAAATATTCTCTCTCATGGATGGTTTCTCCAGCTATAATCAAATTAACATCGCTCTTGAGGACCAACATAAAATTGTGTTTATTTGTCCTTGGGGTACTTTTTCCTATAGGAAACTGCCCTTCGGTCTTAAGAATGCTGGCACGATGTTTCAACGTGCTATGTATTACGCTTTGCATGATATAAAGCATATCGTTCAACCCTATTTGGACGATTTACCGGCTATTTCTTTATGTCGAGTCGATCACTCGACTCATCTCTGAGTTATTTTCATTCGTTGTCGGTTCTATTGTATTCGTTTAAATCCTCATAAATATGTTTTTCGCGTAGAATCTGGCCATCTTCTAGGTTTCATCGTTTCACATCAAGGGATCAGGGTGGATCCTCTTAAGTTTGAGGCAATTCTTAATCTCCCTCCTCCTTATACATTACGCCAGTTGTAACGTTTGCAGGGGAAAGCAAAATTTCTTCATCGTTTCATTCCTAATTACACCGAGATTACTCGTGGTTTTACCTGGCTACTAAAGAAAGGTTCAGACTTCGTTTGGGATACTATTGCCAACAATTCTTTTAAGGCTTTGAATTTATCCCTCACATGAGCTTCGCTTCTTTTTCCTCCTAATTATAGTCGTGATTATTTTCTTTATGTTGCTGCCTCTGAGTATACCATCGGCATGGTTCTAGTCCAAGAGGATGATGCGCACGATGAACATGTTATTTATTACTTGAGTCGAAGTCTCACATCTATGGAGATCAAGTATCAACATGTTGAAAAACTGGCCTTGGCTGTTGTTCAAGCAGTTCAACGTTTTCGGCATTATATCCTCTTACATAAAACTACGGTGATTTCTCATTGTAACCCCATGCAACATATTTTGACACGTCAATTGCTGGGGGGAAAATACTCCAAGTGGATTGTTATACTCCAGGAGTTTGACTTGGAATTCGATCGCGCCACGTCTAAGAAATCCTTAGTTTTCGCTGAGTTGATATGTGATTTTCCTCACTCTGCCACGGAAAATGTAGCAGTAGATTCATTGCCCGATGAATCACTTTTCCTTATTAGCACTGATGATATTTGGTATGGGGATATCATTATATATCTCCAAACCCATACTTTCTGGCCTGCTTTGTCTAGTACTGAACGACGTCACATCCGTTATCAAGCACGTCAATACCTTATCCTCGGGGATACTCTTTAGAATCGAGGGATTGACTCTGTTTTTCGCCGTTGTCTGACATTTGATGAAGCTGAGAAAGCTCTGAATGACTACCATTCTGGAGCATGTGGTGGTCATATGTCTGGGTATGCTACTGCCCAGAAGATTTTACACGCAGGATATTTTTGGCCTTCCTTGTTCAATGACTGCATTACTGCCATTCAGAAATGCCATGCTTGCCAAACCTACAATCAGAAAATTTGGTCACATCCAGCTCCTCTTCATCCTGTGGTCTCAGTTGGTCCCTTTGCAAAATGGGACATCGATTTCATGACATGCCACCCTCACTCAGTCGGAGGGCATGGTTACATCATTGTAGCTATTGATTACTTTACAAAATGGGCCGAGGCGATGCCAACATTTGATAATACTGGAAAGACTGCAGTGTTGTTTCTTTTTAACCATGTCATGGCTTGTTTTGGTGTTCCTCAAGCTATCATCACTGATCACGGTAGTCATTTTTGGAATTTTTATGATGTCTGAACTTACAGAAAAGTTGGGTCTTTGTCATGAGAACGCAACACCCTATTATCCACAAGCTAATGGCCAGGTCGAAGTGATCAACAAATTTCTTATAACTACGCTTCAACGGATGATAGGAATTCATAAAACAAGCTGGCACACGATGTTGTTTTCGGCATTGTGGGCATATCAGATATCTGTCAAATCCGCTACGGGGTTTACACCTTTTCGATTAGTTTATGGCGTGGAAGCCATTCTTCCAATAGAATGTGAGATACCTTCTCTGAAGCTAGTTGTCGAATTCTTACCTGATACTTCTGCTGAAGAAGAACGTCTATTGTATCTAATGTGGTTAGATGAAACTTGACATGACACCACTCTAGTAATAGAATCCCAGAAGAAATGTGTCAAAGCACAGTATGACAAGCATGTCAAGCCTCGCGTTTTCTCTGAAGGTGATCTTGTTCTTCTTTATGAACAGGATTGAGATACGTTAGGAGCTGGGAAGTTCGAGCCAATGTGGCGAGGACCTTATATTGTTCATCAAGTGTTGGAAAAAGGAGCATATGAGCTAGTTGATTATGATGGTATCCCTTTGAGTGAACCCAAGAATGGGTTGTACTTGAAGAAGTATTATGCATAAGTCATTTGTGCACAAATACTTGTATTTTATGTATCATACTTTGCATGTGTTACTTTAGTTGGTTTTTGATGTTATCTGGTATCTACCCTTATGTGACATTATGTTTGATTGTCAGATGTCGGAGTCTTTGCTACCCTATATTGGCTTTGCTGATGGTGCTAGCCGTAGTACTCAGAACCTAGATTATGTTGCGTGGGCAATCTATGACCCAACAAATGAACTTGTATCTTTACGAGGTGTATGTCTTGGCCGTGCAACCAACAACATTGCAGAGTATAGTGCCGTGATTGAATTATTGGTTGATGCTATCTCACTCGGAATTCGTCATTTGGTTGTGCGACTCGACTCGCAGCTTGTAGTACTACAACTAAGTAATATCTATTATATTCGAAGTCCTACTTTGTTAAGCGTATATTTGCGAATTCTCCTCTTGGAACGATATTTCGATCACATTGAATATCAGCATATTCCTAGATGTCTTAATACATTAACATATGATTTAGCTAATTATGTGTTGGACAGAAATTTAAACCATTTATAAATCAAACACATTAAAATTCACACAATATAAAGTAAACCGGTAGAAACCATCTATATATATAATGATCAAAAGAGTTTGTTTTTTACAAAAAGTTTGTCCGAAGACCAAAATATCAAAAATTGAAGCTTATGGCTTCTACAAAGTGATGTCATGGATGACGTTCACGGTAACACACTACTACCCTAGCAACCCTAGAGAGCAGTCAACACATAGTTGTTGATACCCCTACAATGTGACAATGATCGCGTCGTGGAATCCCTTCCAGAGTCATATCTGGAATGTCTGCTGTCAGGCCTTCTAAATTTTGTTCCACCACCTGATAATCTTCAACATACTGTGGTATTATTGTTGTTGCCTCTCCTCGTCTCTGGATAGGAGAAGTGCCAGAAGGTCTATACTGTCCAACATATATGTTATCAACAAACATTTTTGTATTAGTCTTCAGATAAACATATAAAACAAAAACATTTGAATATGATTAAAATTTACAAAAACATTTAAAATGAGAAAATGTGTGTACTTCTTATCGAGGTCTTCCCATTGAGTGTCCTCAGGCAGTGATAGATCTGGATCTCCTCGGAAATCCAAACCGGCATAGGCGTAGTCCTCGACCATCAGCATCTGGTTACGGAGCCAGTGAAAGAAAATATCGTCATACTTGACGATTGGTCCTGCCACATGCCGAGCCATGAGATGACACCACCTCAACATCCTTGGATCTCTAGGACCCGGTAGGTTCTACTCAGCTTGTAGTCATAACATAGGCACCCTCTCAAGGAAGAAGGACACTAGTAAATATCCATACACAAATTGTTTTAATTGACCTTGCCTGCATTTAGTTAATTGCCTATTGATACTGCGAAGCACAACATCGGCCCAGTTGAATACACAAGGCTCAGTACACTCGATGTCGTACTGGAAGTCTTGTACCCCCCAGATAGCAACTTTTCCCTTTTTCCTCTCAGCCTCTGGTGCACAGTATTGATTGCAATATTCACTCATCTTGAGGTCACCGCCTCTATTGTCGGTCAGACTAACATAATACCCACGCCTGGATAATCCTATCAAAAAGTATATGTCCTTGATGTCTATGGACAAAGTATGAGCTCCTACAATGAAAACCTGTTGATTTGGATCCCAGATACGGACTAGATACTCCAGTAGTCTGACCTGGGCCCTCATGCCCAGAATGCGAAAGTATTTTAAGAGCCCACAATCTCTCAATGTAGCTATAGTGGGTGGATGATTCTCAGCATTTGCGTTATCCTCTTCATGTTCTCGTTCTCGCCACTCAAGCACCATGTTTGTGGCTATTCACCTACACAAGAGACATAAAAACAGGATTAATGATTTTATTCATGATATAGATCTTTTTCATTGGCTCAATATTTAATTTTTTCATTGACTGGACCCATGATTTAATGATTTTATTCATGGGTCTATCAATGATTGCAGGTGGCTCAAGACTCACCTACGAGAACGCATCATTCTCGCAGGTCCCATATGGGTAGCCTACGAGAATGCCTATGTGCATGTAGGGTTCAAAAACCAACTTGAAACTGAGAAATAACCAATGAAATTAAAAATTTAAACCATGAAGATGTCAAGAATGAATGGCTTACCTCAATGTTGCAAATGGCTCATCAAATGATCTCTTGTAGCTCTCGCAAAGCAACGTCGAATTCGAAGGGTAAAAAGGGGGTTTTGGAGGTCAATAGTGAAAATGTGAAACGATATAGCAAAAATGGTTATTTACTCATTTAAGTTACTTTTTACTATGTCATTTTTTGGTTTTTATATTTATCTATTGTTTAAACCTAATCACTAATATCAAGATGAGTGTAATGACTTGCAGGTGTGATGACGATGATAACTAAACACAGGGTATGGACATATTTTTATTCATCATGGTGTGTTTTTTGATTTTTTTTAGGGTTTTTACATAAAACCTCGAGCATCGTTTTGTCCGTTCTTACACTCGTAAATACAAGAGAACGTGATCGAGCATAGTTTTATCACTTTTTCAGGCTAAACAAGGTTATACGAAAAAGGAACCCCCCTGGAGTCCTCTTTAAGCTCTTTTCAAACTCTCTAAACATGAATAGATCGTCAAGCGACCTTGCTATTTTCACGCTCGCTAAATTATTTGAAATATGCATCTGGTAAGCGATAATTTATCTCTTTTTCGGTCTTATCTAGCCTATTTTACGAAAAAGGAACTGAGAGAGTTCTCTTTTAAGTGTTTTTCCAAACCCTATAATCTTGAAAAACCTTCGATTTTACTATCTCTGGACTCGTTAAACAAACATTGACAGACCCATGATGGGACTGAACCACTCCTTCTTAGGGTTCATTAAATATACTCTGAGGGACTCGTCCAAAGGATGAGCTTATATCAACAAGCATATGTGATCCTCTTCAAGCTTGCGTAAAAATAAAGAGGTACTTGCTAGAAATGGTGGGGGGGAATTTGGGAAAGGGATATGTTTCATCTTTGTATTAATTGGCAGTAAGTGTCACTCTTGAACATGACACCCCCTATTCATCATTTGAAGCCGGTTTGGGAAATCCATTTGTCTCTCATTCGATTTACTACAAGGTCATTTCCTGTGTCATCTTTGAGTCAATGCTGCAAAATCATTGGTCGTGTCATTCATATGTTCAAGAGAAGTCCATTTGAAACCTATATTGAGTCAGCCATATGCAGTTATCCATTCTCTCTGAGTCGGCCTTCCCTATGTCCAGTCCAATTTGCAAAGTGCTCTGTTTCACCTTCAAACTCTGTTACTCATTTCGTGTCATTGATAGAGGATACATCAAGGCCCTCCTTTGACGAGTTTTGTTCCATCGACTTCATCTCATTATCCAGAATCAAAACTTAGAAATTATTTAGTACCTTGGAGCTTGCATGCCTCAATGGCAAGTTTCCTTGCTTTCGACAATGGGTTTACATCATTGACCCCTGATCGAAAGATTCTGTCAAATGTTCGACATCAGCTCATTTATTCACAGTTGATGGATTGTACTATGGTACCTTGGGAGTCATTGACATCAATGGTGATTTCCCTCACACTTGTTAACGGTTTCATCAATGATCGGTAATCAAGTGGTTTCTACCATGTTCGACTTCAACACATGTAATCACATGGATAGATTCGTACTTTGGGGGATGAGGTTGAAGACCCTTGATATTATCTTTGTAATCCAGGTTGTGATGGAGTATGTATAACTTGTGATACATAGATCCACTGTGTATGTTTCGTGGCAATGTAATCTTGATTTGAATTTGCTCGCATAGATCCACAGTGTATTCAGGTGGCTATACTATATTTTGATGGCATGGATCCATAGTGTATGATTGGTGGCCATGACCTATGTCTACGATGGTGTCAGTTTGTGATCTGAGTATGGGAATTCCTACCTCAGAATTGATATATCTGATACTCTGTCGATGCTTGATTGTTTGCAGGTTTCCGATTAGATGTGCTCCGGGTTCCTTGACACACACATGCAGCTTATAAAGTCTATCGACTGTCACTCGTTCCAATCTCAGACTTTTGGGGGCATTCTATTACCCATGATTTTGGTCATCATGATGATGTATTAAGGATGGTGTACTCAGGCTCTTCATTAGAACTCTTTACTGAGAAAAGTTACCTTCATCTCTCTCCAGAAATCATATTTTTGAGGAAGGTTCGTAAGCTGCCTATACATTTGCCTACGAGAATGCATGATTCTCGTAGGCTACCTTAAGCCAGGGTGTGAGAAGTTCACACTGTGCCTAACTGCTAGGGTGCGAACACTTTCTAAAGAGGGGAAAAGGATGAATTCTCGAAGCTTCTAGAAGGATGAGATGGCATTCGAATGGTTATCTAAGCATTGGATTTCCGGATATTTTGGGATCATTCCTATCCAAGTAACTAATTCATTATCTCCTATATATTGAGGGGATTCTCATGGAAAAGGTTAGAAGCAAACAAGGTTAAGAAGACATTGGAGAATTTGTGAAAGATTGTGTGAAGGACTAATGCTATAGTAGATAGAGAACTACAACAAGATTATCAAAGGTGGTTGATCTTCTTCATGCAAGTGAGCAAGTGTGTGTGTCAGAGCTAAGGGACATCGAAAGGAGGTTAGCAACATCAAGGCTCAGGTTGTAAGCTTTGCTTTCTATCAATATGATACAGTAATATGTCCCTTTCCCATAAAGCTAAGTCTACTTTATTGCATAATTCCTTGATCATATGCATAGATTAAGTGTTGAATATATCAAGTTGTTTTCACTTCAATTGGTTTGAGCTGTCCTGGTCTTGAATGCACAAGAGCATTGGAGTGAAGCTGGTACAACAAATACTAGAGGAAGTGATCAAAAGGTATGTACAAGATTCTTACTTCCTAATTCATTCAACAGTCTAAATCTAGGGAAAGAGTATTATTCTGTCTTGCTTTGTTCTAGATCCAGGTGGATCTAGGGAGATCGGTTTGTGTCTGCACTTACGGATTTACCCTATAATAGCCTTCCAGTGGTTAAACTGTGTTTTGAAAGAACCGCGTTCTGATACCAATTGAGAACACACCGCCCACACTAAGAGGGGGTGGTGAATTAGTGTGTGAACTATTCTAACTTTTTATTCTCACAAGTTAGCAGTTAAAATATATTTGAACAAATTAAGAACAATCAAATCATAATTACAATGGACACAGAGACACCAGATATTTGTATTGTCTTTTGTATAATTGATATGAATATTGTAATATGAATATATGTGAAAGAGGATTTTCCCAGCATCAACTAATTTGTTTCAACACCAACTGAGGTAAGGAGAACCAACTCCTTAGAGAGAACCAACTCTCAGGCAAGACCTAGCTTGCTGCAAGACCCAACTTGCTGATAGAAACCAGTCTATCCAACTAGAGTTTATTCAACTCTAGTAGTAGTGATCCATTATAGAATCAACACTATCTCATGATCATAGGTATATCATAAAACACTCATCGCCACATTTCATCTTCTCTCTTAAATTCACACCTTCTTCACTTTATCTTTCCTCATATATCATCACTTCATATTTGCTTCTACATCTCTCTCTTATATTTGCACAGAACTTAGGTCTAGATATGCCTCTTCACTTCATAATCCATGCTTCAACCACAAGCACCCTTTCAAGTGAGCCAATCATGGTTGTATTTATACTTGTTTATGCTCAAAACTTGTTTAATTTCTTGATCCAACTTGTGCAACAAGTTATAACTAACTTGTTCATTTACAATAACTTTTGGGAGCACCAAAGATCATCAATCCGGGTCTTTAACATTATACCTAGAATCCCCTTTTCTTTCACAAATCGATCACGTTCATGGATCGATTTTCTTCATCTGTGTGATAACATAGATCGACGCTTCCTTCAAACCATGTAGATATGATCAATGGTGTAGAACCACATGCTTAACAATTTAAGCGACACATTACATTCTGCCCTTTCAAATATCTTTACCATATGACCAATGGCGTTGACTAGATTCTAGGTGAGATGAGCTCTTAAGCGTTTATCGATTCAATAGTCATGATTCAATCTCCCGATGAGATGGAATATTGTCGGGACTTCGGGTGTTCTCCCTTCGGGTCTTTGTCACTTCCAACATTTCAAATCTCCCAAATACGATATCGTCGAACATATCAGACGGTTCACATTATATCTCAGAGCCAGATAAATGGTTATATTTGATCCTTACATCTATCCTTCATTGCTTAATCCAACGGCCAAGACTTAATCAAGAAATGATATGGATGGCCACCTTTTACTCTGTGACTTCGTCTATTATGCTTATGTTATCCTTCCATTGTATTTTTATCAATAGTTGAGAATGCAACCGAACATTAGATTGACAGTTGATATCTCCTTTGAATCTCCATACTTCGGAGATTTCGAGTCTCAACCTCTTCTATCCTCCGTATGTCAATATTTCAGAGCTGTCAATCCACTGACACATGTCCCTTTCTCAATCAACGGTCATTATCCTTTCACGTCTCCGAGATTTAGAATTATCAAGCCTCAAATTTCATGGTAATATGGTCAACGGTTGGGAATTCTCCTGAGGTGGTCCTTTAGATCAGATGACTTATGTCCAACGATCTTTAGATCAGACGTCTCGTGTCCACTTTGGGTCTTTGACATTCAGGACTTCAGGACTTTGGGAGAGTGTTGGTGGTAAAACTCTCGAAGAAAAACTTCCGAAGTGACGTAACTTTCTTACGTCACTTGTTGATGTGTCACGAGATGAGTATCTTCCACATGTCACTTTGATTCATGATTTGCACATACCTTAAATGTCAATTTCAACTTGACACTTGTCATTCTCTGACTGTGCCATGTGTCCTTTATTGCATAGACTAATGATGTGGTCTTCCACAGTTTCTTGCTGACATTGATGTAGATCTCCTGATGTAACACATGTTCATCTCCTTGATCTAACGGTCAGGATAGTATCCGAAGGGTATCTCAAATCAACGATTGAGAGCGACTTCGGACCTTCGTCCTTCGAAACTTTAGGAATTTTGACATTCGTTCGTGGTAAAAATCCTGAAGCATATCCTGGAGTGATGTAACTTGTTACATCACTTGTTGACATGACACGAGCCAATTTCCTCTTGAAACTTGTCATCATATGATTATTCCTTGTGTATTTTTCGGCGTGGTCTGCTGAAATGGTTTGCCACATGTCTTTGCTAACGTTGTCTATTGACGTGGTCTGCTGACCAACAACCCTGATCCAATAGTCCTCGTGTGTCCTCCAAATTTGACGATCCTTATTCATTTCATATTTTCGGGCTTTGAGTATTTTAGATCTCAAAATTTATGGAGCATAACTTCTTCACTTCTTTATACCTAAAGCGAATGTTGTTCATTAATCACGGTCTTAGATCGATGATTCAATCTATTCTGTGATGCAACTCTTGTAGATTTATCATGTCCTTCTACTTTAACATGATCTAACAACTGACAAGAATTTGGGTTTGATTTGATGTTCGACGAATATTCGAATATTCAAATTCTGAACCCCTTCATATTATCTTGTCCTTCCACTTTAACATGATTCGATGGCTGACAAGAATCGGTTTTGATCCGATGGTTGACGAGTATTCAACTAATCAAATTCTCAACCCTTTTAGCTTATCATGTCCTTCCACTAAAATGTGATCCAACAGTCATGAAGACACTCAAAGCAGATCAATGGTCAACGATGATTGCGGAACCACAACTTGCGAGTGAGTTAACGTTTCACCCAAACTCCATAATTGTAAGTTGTGTGTTATTGGTGAGTCAACCACAATCATTAATCTTCAAAAATATAAGATTGAATGGACTTGACTAATTGCAAGATTAGAACAAATGTGATATTTCATTCTCCTTTTGATCTCCGCAATTCACCCTGTCATTTATCTGGCGATTGCGCATCCGATGGTCACTATTTAGTATGGCTTAATATCATCGCTTATTGGATTAATAGCAGTTGTAGATGTTTGGAGCTATGAGATCTGATGATCTAGACTGATTGACGGATTAGAGCTAAAGGGTTGTTTAATTCTTCTTTCGCTCCCCTTAATTCATCCCTTCCATTGATCTTTCTTGCAAATCGACGGTCATGATCCTCCAACGATCCTCAAGCCCATGGTCACTCATATGACCATCGTCTGTTATATGAGATTATCACCACCATTAATTTCCTTGATAGAACAACTACTGAGACTTCTTATCTTTTCCTATGCAATGGTTGACTTTTCAATATTTCCATCAATCTTGATGATACTTTTGCAATGCGCTTCTTCCTTCTGAGCTTTGATGTTCATTCGCTAACCCTCCTGAGATTTTATCATAGGATTTTTTATCCTATCGCGATCAACAATAATCACAAATTTCTTCATACTGTTGGATTCTTCTGATATAATGTGAAATTCACTTTCTTTCTGAGCTTTGATCTTCATATTTTTCGCTCCTTCTGATATACTGTGCAATGTTCTTGTTAATTTTTAATTCAAAATACCACCCAGTTTCAGTCTCGCTGATTTTTCAGTCAAATTTAAATGCCAAACTCAGTTTCAGCACTGTTTTAGCATATGCTACAGCCGTGTTTCAGCATCTGCTACAGTCGTGTTTCAGCATAAGCTACAGCAGTGTTTCAGCATCTAAAAAAAACTTAACAAAAAATAAATTTCAGAACTGAAACATGAGGATTATGAACATCGTTTTCAATGCAGAAATTAAATATCAGCAATATGAAAAACTCAAAAAATATTAGACACAAATATTTTCGGTCTAACTTCGACCCTGGAAAAACCCACAAGGGGAAAACCAGTTAGAGAGGGATTTGTATT
>JASDQU010273813.1:0-12266 GCA_032191745.1 Picea mariana
TGGGAACCTCACCTGACTTTGTTTTCCATATATACAATGTTCACAAAAGTCAACCTTTAAATTAAATTCAGGAAACTATTCGATCATACCTTTGTTATGCATAGCTCGAAGTTCTTTTTCTCCAATGTGTCCCATCCTCTCGTGCCATATCATGTTTGGGTCGAATTTATGATGAATTTTCAAGTCGTTTTGAATCGACTCAGCCCAAGTTTATTCGATTCGAGTCAAAGTTGGTTCGACAACAATATTGTTGCATCTGGTTGAGTCAACAATCCCTAATAACTTGTATAGGGTTCCAATATGAACTCCTCTCATTTAGACCATCACACCTCTGACCATATTGAATGAATCCTTATGAAATAGAGTGTGCACCCCTACATCACTCATCTTTCTAATAGGTATTAGGTTTCTATCCAAACTCGAAATGTGTACTACACCTAGAAGGGTTCTACTACTCCCATCCTGTAGTATCGGTTGGAATTCCATTTCCTTCAAATTTCAATCCCTTTTGTAATTCCCATCTTTACTGCATTTCCAACATCTTCTCATCGAATGAACCGTGGATTTAGATCCACCCTTCGACTTAGAATTTCTACCAAAGAATTTTCCTTTATCTCTGTCAATCGGTCGACCTCTCACCACTAATGCATATTTGGTCAAGACTTCCATGTTCTTACTTATCTTTTCTTCTAATAGTAGAGATGAAACCACGTATTCTATCATTAATGTGGTTGTATTAATCCCTACAACCATTAATAAGCTATCCCAGGAGTCTAGAAAAGAACATAATAGGCTAATACATTTCTCCTCTTTAGTGATTTTAATATACACAGAAGATAACTGGATTAAAATGGAATTAAATGAATTTAAATGCTCAGTCACCAAATTTCCCTCAATCATCCTCAGAAGATACAATTTATTTCTGAGAAACAACTTATTTACTAGGAATTTCGATTGGTACAAGCTTCCCAACTTGTCCTGCAGTTCTTGGTTGAATCTTCACTTGATACATTTAGTAGTATTGAATCTGCAAGACAAATTCGAATCATACTCCTTTCTCTTCTCTTGAGTTTCTCCCATTCTTCTATTGAAATACCTATTGATATGGTACCTGGATAGACTACTCCCCATAAGCTTTCAAAGCTAAAAATTGTGGCAATTGAATTTTTCGATCTCTATTATTGAGCTACTCGCCATTCTGTAAAAACAATATTTAAATATTTATGATTTGCGACTCTTACTGAAACTAGGGTTTAGCTTAGATACAATGTTGTTAAACCAAGATATGATACCCCATTTTAGGAAATGAGAAATGCTTCCACACTAAACCTAGCAGAAGAGAGGAATACATATTTCTTTAAACCAGAAAGTAAATAACAAAGCAAACACACAATACACATATATTTCACCCTAAAAACCCAAATTCGGAAAACCAACATTCCTTGAGAATTTTTCTCTTTTGTTTTCTTATTCATTCAGAATAAAAGGTTACATGTCTAACCTTGTTCCACACCTAAGACACAATCGACACCATACCTTCTTCCTTTACACAAGAACAACCTTGTATTCAATTCAGCTTACATCTACATGACCAACAACCTCTACGATTTCGTCATATATTAGATATTATCCATTATCTTTTACAACATTACAACACACCTTCTTAATAGGTTTTATAGTAGGAAAAACCCTGAATAGAAGGTGCCCAAAAACTGTTAGATATCCATGTGGATCATTGGCTACAAATCCCATGAATATCATGATTCTATTATGGGTGAGCGCAAGAACTTGGTGGCCAAAAATTTGGCAAGGGCATGATTAAAATGTGCACTCACAGGAACATGTTTTTGTTCTTACGAATGTGAACATGTTCCTTTACCTATAGGTTTTTATATGTCTAAAACTCCACGTATATTTCCACATAGGTTTAGAGAAAAAACTACAAGCACGGTCTTACTGATAAAAATATATTAAGGGTTTGTTATAGCACAAGTTGTAGGTTGGGAAAATCCTAACCCAACCATAGAACAAGTGCTACAAATATGGGAATCCTACACCCAATGTCACCTCGATGTAGGTCCTACACTTTAAGGGTGACTAGGTCACTCTAGGCAAACGATCTCCATGACCCTAGGGGGATTGAGACAGAGATGGAGGGAAGTGGAAAAGAATCCCCTCAAGGTAAAGTATAGATGGAAAGAAAGGTAGGGAGAGATTCCTTGCAAGTTAAGTAATGACTCCCCCACAAGTATAGTGCTTTTCCGGATGAGTGTACTTGCCCGAGACACAAGAAAAGACACTTTGCAACATTATATGTTAGTTGGATCAGCAAGTTAAGATTTCTGTCCCTAATTTGAAGTAGTATATAAAAGTATATATCAGAAAATAAATGATACTAGAAGTTTCTCAATAAGTGCCAGATATCAAGTAGAAAAATACAAGAGAAAGACTAGCTAAACTCAAGATGAAAATCCAAAATTCTAGCACAAAAGATAAGTCTGTTGTAAACAATTGTCTGCAAAACATTATGTCAGCCTTATGGATGTAACATTCAATGTATTACAGAAAGAAAATAAGCCACTAGAATCCCCTCAAAAGCTTCCAAAAAGTGTACTAGGACAAGTAGAGTAAGTGTGTAAACTTTGAGCAAAAACCAATGGTTGAATAAATAGTTACTTAAGCAAGTATGTTAGGGTTTCTGCAGCCCTAATGGCTGAATATAGAGTTTTGTAACATAATAAATAAGTATCCCCTAGATGGGGATTCCCTAGTGGTTGTGAGGTGCCTAAGGCATAGGGAAAACAATCCACTTTGCAAAAAGTAAAAATGATCAAAATCCATGTTTCCCAGTGCAATATTTTATATCTCCAATGCAACAAATCAATGACTAGTTCCTTTAATATTGGGTTAATGGAGTCACAAGGATATTATAGAAGCTACCTCCTTGGATTTGTAAGCCCTTTTACTTCATAAGGAAAGTTTCTCTAAACTAGGGTTTAAGCTAAGAGGGTGTATACACTTATACTTCTCTTAGAAAACCCTTAATCAATGAGATGAAGCAAGAAAAAATGATGAAGACTATCGTGGGGGTGTATGACCTTATACTTCCCACCTATATCCTAGAATAGCACTGCTTTACTTGAATAAAATGATAGCAAGAGAGTAAAAAACATACCAAGATCAAGAGAAATGCTAAGACAATTCACCACAAGAGCTAGAAAGCATCATCCAAAGCCAGTGGTAGGCCTTCCTCCATCAACCATTCTTAAAAATGTCCATAAAACAAGTGAACAAGAGATAAAAGAGCTAAGGAGGCCAAAATTTTCAGACTAAAGCCTCTCACAAGTGGAGAGTTATGATTTTTAAAATGAGATCTTATGATCTCCATTTATACAAAAAATAGCCAACATGGCTTGTCCATAAAATAAGGAGTAAAACACAAATTAATGGTCAACAACCCTAATATTTCTCCCTTAACACAATAATATTAAACAATTCACTTAAATTTTCATCTTTTGCACAAATTAAACCCTAATCTAGTATGATGTCACCCCTTTAGGGGACATTTTTCCACTTTGAGGAGGTCATTGGTGTTGGAGAAGCAAGGAAAGGCCTCCCAAGGACATGTGTCAATAATCTAAGTGATCTCTTCATGGTGAAGACCCTCTTCTCCTCAAAACGTCCAAGTGAAAATGAGTGGCACCTCACCACCAATTCCTAGCCCCCATAGTCATGACGTCATGCTAAAAAATGGGACGTTTTACAACTCCTGGGAAAATGGTTTGGAAATAAATGGGTGGGATAGGTTTTCCAAGTCATCATCAAGGATGTCCAAGTCATCTCTCTCTCATCTAGCATGCGGTCCCCTGGCATCCAACCTATGGGCTTGTATCCCCATGGAAGCCCAAGCTAGGATTGTTCTCCCAAAACTGTCCACCAGCTAGGTCCTGGAAAGACAAATGAACACACCCTCCAAGGATATCGATTCATAAAATCATGATAAGTGGATCCAATCAATAAATAATCCATCTAAGCATGTGCATAAAATGTTACTATATCAAACAACTAACAAATCAATAACACTATGCGACTTGTCAAGATTAAGTATGGGAGGGTTGACAAGGTGTCCTATTGGGAAGATCTTTCCCTAGGTCAAGGAGAGCCTCCAAGATTTCCCTCTCTAATCCATGTAAGGTTTATGAGGTGGATGGGGTCAAGACACAATGGGCATAGGGATCATTACATACTAGGGATTGTAGTGTCACATTCATGGCTGCCTTTGTAGAGGGTGTGCGGTACCTTCGTTCACAATGCACTTTTTCCAAGCCCATCATTTTCCTTTTATATTTATTTCTTTATATTTTATTTAGCAGAAGGAGAGGTTGAAGGTCACTGCCCTAGCATGGTGACCAGATGGTGGCAATGTCACCCACAAATTCCTAATGGATATGAGAATGTTGGATCGTGATGCGACCCCCTTTCTCTCAACCATGCAAGTGAGACTCACTGCCCTGGTTTTGTGACCAGATAATGACAATGTCATACCACTATATATCCATGGATGTGATAATTCGGATCGTGATGGGACCTCCTATCCTTCAATCTACCTTTAAGGCATATCTTTTTTATATTATGGGTCCCCTTTTATTTAAAAATAAAGATTTTATTGTTTTCTTGGGTGATCCCTTGGAGAAGCATCTGGAAGGTTCATATATGGATTTTATCTTTTACCAACACCGACCCCTATGGGCCTTTATCCCCTTCTTCCCATTGAAAGAGGGACAACCCCTTCTCGGGTCAATACACCCTAAAATACCAAGAGATAATGAAACATAGGGGAATGATGATGGAAAATGGTAAGTATGGTCGGGAATGGTAGGATGGGTCATTAAGGGATTTCCTAGTAGAAAACCCATTCCCAAAGAAGACCACTTACTAGGGAATAATGTCAACTACCAAGGTGAAGCAGGGAAAAAGGCATAATGTTCAAGCACATATCATGAATCTAGAGAAATATAAGATACAAAATAATCAAATGGCTTAGGTATTGAAATGATGCTCACCATAATACTGACTTGTACCTCATGGAGCAAGGCCCACTACCTCCCGAAAGCCAATTGGTGTGGTGGATTCCATCTGTAAACCTGTGACCATCTATGGTGGTGAGTGGGTTTTCCATCTGTGAAAAGAGTACTTCTGGTCATGTATTCTCTCGACACTCCATATCTGCAACCTGAGGTCCTCGAGACATCATATCCTTAGTTATCCACAAAATGGGGATAACATCTAGCTCCTACTTGGGGACATGTGCTCACTGTAGAGTGCATGAGAACCACAACATATTCTGGTAGACCTATTCCTGCAAGTGAACATAAAACTATAAAGTGTAGGATGGTGTACTCATCCTTGTTCTCATATGATCATAATTAAAACCCACTAAACTTGAAAAAGAAAATTTTGACATTTTTTCAAAAAACATTTTAGACTAAGTATGAAATCAATATGAAAGTAGAGTAAAATGAAAATGAAATGTATCTAAACTAGTATGAGAAATCAATATGCAAATGCGGGGAATCAATATGACTTACCTACTTACCTGGGGCCTTAGGGCCTTGAAGATCATGTGTTGGATGATGTCAGGTGAAGTCATACAACCAGTGCAACCATCTAATCATCTCATCAAAGTATCTCCCCCTATGCTTAATCATATAATATAACAAAGATAAGTCAATCACATAATAATCATGAGTATAAAAATACATATAACCGATCATGAAATAAAAATCATGAATATGGGTGGGAGGGAGGAAATCATGCTAGAAAGAGAAACCATTATCCTGATAATCCCGCCTAAAAGTGTAGCCACAAGATTGATCAATCCATATATGAATGAGGCTACCATATGTAGACGAAGGCTCATCTACATCCACGCATAAACACTCACTGCTTGTCGAGTATTGAGAGTAAATGAGAGATTGGAAGAATACTACATGGTCCTTTGGAGAAGAGGGTAAGAGGTAAGGAACAGTCTTAGGTGTAGAAAAACTCCGCCTCTTCCCCTATGAATCTCCATGGAAATACACAAGGTGAAAATGCTTCTTCTTTGAATAATGAACCTCTGACTTCTTTGAGGAGGCCATGTCTTGGTATTACTCAAAATCCGAGCACAACAATTGGAATTCCTCATAAAACAAATATGCATCCTCAAAAGGGTATGCACCAAAGGATGACTGAAGATCACTCTGAGTATGCTATGACAGGTCATCCTCAAAGGGGCAGACCAAATTTGTAACCATCTCATCACCAAGCCGCCAAACATATAAATCATATATGTAGGAGGACCACTCCTCTGATGATGAAAAATCAAACCCCTTTTCTTGAGAGATACCCTCAATGTCATAAATGGTTTCTCTATCAATACTGAATCAACTCACATCCCATCTACGTCTCCCAAGATGTATGAAATCATCAGTGTGTAGATCAACTATGTCAGAGGGGTGCTACACAAGATCATCTCTATCATCGAGGCTAATCGTTTCTTCATCTTTGTGTGCAGGAGGAAGACAAGTTTGAACGACCTCATCCTCATCAAGAAGGAGAAAAGAAAATGATGCCTCAACATGTTTCTCTTGATTAATATTATTTTTTCTCTTCATGGGAATGCTCCTCCAATGCCTTTTCATCACATGAGGCTTGATTCTTAATGTAGAGTGCTTCATGTGCCCTTTTTCAGAAAGATCCGTTGCATCCAAGGGTTCCTCTAACAAATATTCACTTCCAAAGTCATAGAATAAGGAGTCATCAATATCTTCAAAATAATTATCACTTATCATGTTCTCTTCTTGATGTGCGGGAGGAACAAAGGCCTAGATGTCTTCATCAAATGGAAGGGTAGATATGAGCACTTCTTCTTCATCAAATGTCTCATCTGGATATTCTTCATCAGGACCTTCTTCAAGCTTGTTTTCATGAGTATGTTCTTTGAGAACTTATTCATCTATTGTCTCATCGTTGATTAGAAAACCTTCTCTGCAAATAATGTGTTTGACCTCTTGAAAAACATCTTCCAAACTCTAAGTAGCTGTCTAATAATGGCTAATAAATTCTTCCATGAGTTTTGTAGAAGGGATACTCTTTGGATCATCGAAGTGTGCACGCCAATCCTTTTGACTTGATTCCAATGAAGATACAAAAATTTTCATTAGCAAATCCTCATGTAGCACATCTAGGATTGAAACATACTTCATATAATTGGCCACATGGGTGACTTCTAGAGTTGTATCACTGTCAAATTTGGGGCAACTTCCTCTCCATTTTGTTGGACAATGATTTGGATATTCAGGGACATTATGAACATCAAGAGAAGGATACACATTATGGAATTCCCATGGTAAGTTTCGTGAGGCCATGGTTCCACCACTTAGAGTAGAGCCTCAATGGAGTCCCCAAATGAGACTAATGCTCATCAAATGATGGGAAGGGGGAAAATGGGAAGGTGGGTTCGTGGAAGGTGGATTCACCAAATGAGTTTCGAAATGAACTCATCAAGGAAGGTGGAAAAGGGAACATCCCTCACGTGGAGTCACCAGAAAAGATAAGGTAAAGGATTTGGGATAGCTTACCAAAGTGTCGTTAGGGTACGAAGAAGATTCAAAATATTCCACGGTAGCAATGCAAAAATGTTATAGTGCAAGTTGTAGGGTTGGGAAAATCCCAACCCAACCACAAAACAAGTTCTACAACTATGGGAATCCTACACCCAATGTCACCTCGATGTAGGTCCCGTACTTTAAAGGTGACTAGGTCACTCTAGGGAGGAGATCCCGGTGACCCTAGGGGGATTGAGATGAAGATGGAGGGAAGTGGAAAAGAATCCCCTAGAGGTCAAATATATATGGAAATAAATGTAGGGAGATATGCCTTGCAATTTGAGTAATGACTCCCCCACAAGTATAGTGCTTTTTCAGAAGAGTGTACCTACCCAAGACACAAGAAAAGACACTTTGCAATAGTATATAGTAGTTGGTTCAGAAATTTAAGATTGATGTCCCTAATTTGCAGCAGTATATAACAATATATATCAGAAAATAAATGATACTATAAGTTTCTCAATAAGTGCTAGATATCAAGTAGAAATATACAAGAGAAAGACTAGCTAAACTCAAGATGAAAAGCCAAAATTCTAGCACAAAATATAAGGTTGTTGTAAACACTTGTATGCAGAAAATTATGTCAGCCTTATGCTTGTAACATTCAATGTATTACAGAAAGAAAATTAGCCACTAGAATCCCCTCAAAATTTTCCAAAAAGTGTACTAGGACAAGTAGAGTAAGTGTTCAAACTTTGAGCAAAAACCAATGGTTGAATAAAGAGTTATTTAAGCAAGTAAGTTAGGGGTTTTGCATCCCTAATGTCTGAAGGTGCAATTTCGTAACATAATCAATAAGTATCCCATATATGGGGATTCCCTAGTCATCGTGAGTTGCCCAAGGCAAAAGGAAAAAAATCAACTTTGTAAGAAGTAAAAATGATCAAAATTCACGTTTCCTAATGAAACATTTTATATCTCCAATGCAACAAATCAATGAATAGTGCCTTTAATATTGGGTTAATGGAGTCATAAGGAGCTTATAGAAGCTACCTTCTTGGGGGTGTAAGCCCTTTTACTTCCCAAGTCAATTTTCTCTAAGCTAGGGTTTAAGCTAAGAGGGTGTATGCCCTTATACTTCTCTTAGCAAACCCTTAATCAGTATTATGAGGCAAGAAAAAATGATGAAGACTATGGTGGGGGTGTATGCCCTTATACTTCCCACCTATATCCTAGCATAACACTACTTGAATTGAATAAAATGATAGCAAGAGAGTAAAAAACATACCAAGATCAAGAGAAAGGCTAAGACAATTAACCACAAGAGCTAGAAAGCATCATCCAAAGCTAGCGCTAGGCCTTCCTCCATCAACCATTCATAAAAATAGCCATAAAACAAGTGTACAAGAGCTAAAGGAGATAAGGAGGCCATAAATTTCAGACTAAATCCTCTCACAAGTAGAGAGTTATGAATTTTAAAATGAGATCTTATGATCTCTATTTATACAAAAATTAGCCAACATGGCTTGTCCAAAAAATGAGGAGTAAAACAAAAGAATAGGGGTCAACAACCCTAATATTTCCCCCTTAACACAATAATATTAAAAAGTTCACTTAAAATTTCATCTTTTGCACAAATTAAACCCTAATCTAGGATGATGTCACCCCTTTAGGGGACATTTTGCCACTTTGAGGAGGTCGTTGGTGTTGGAGAAGCAAGGAAAGTCCTCCTAAGGCCATGTGTCAAGAATCTAAGTGATCTCATTGTTACACATCAAAATTACTCACTTTGATAGTGTCGCAAGTGTCGTCATTACAAAGGTTGCAAGTGTCGCATTTTGCTCACAAGGTCGCAAGCGTCGCATGTTGCTCACAAGTGCCGTAAAACATCAAACAAATCATGCTGCCATGATGCCTATGTCGTGCCTATAACGACATGAGAAAGACACTTGAAACACCTCAAACATCTGATTTGGAAGAGGAAAAATGAGTCAACAAGCTTGCAAACCTTTTGCCATATGAAAGCACCTCAAAAACTGAGTTCTGGAGAGGAGCGCTCCCCCTTACAGTATCTCGGAGCTCCGGAGCTCCCCCATACACTGTCAGGGAGAGTTATAATGCTCCCAGGCCCTTTTGAGGGAGCGTTATATATTTTGAGAGTGTTGGCGCCCCCTAAAGCTTACTTAGGGGCGCTACAACACTCTGATAGCCCTTTTGAGGGAGCGCTACCTATTCTGGGAAGTTGTTAAGCTGTTGAGATGAATGGGGGAAACTTCTTTTCATTCTTGGAAGGCAGTTGAGCTCAAATCCCTGATCAAGCCATGATCTTAGGGCAGGTCCTCAACTGAAGGAGGAAAATCCTCACCTTCCCCAAGGATATCTCAAGATTGTTGAGCCTCTCTAAGGATATATAAGCAAGCTTTCTAATGGTGAAAGGGGGAGGCAAAATAGAGAATGTCAAACTTATGATCTCATAAGTGAGGACTGGAAGAAGAGAATTACACCAAACTTATGATCTCATAAGTGGTGTTGGAGTTGATAATTGGAGGAAGAACTGAGCGTATGAAACTTATGGTCTTGGAGGAAATTTGCAGTCAGCCAAAGGAGAACAATCATTGAAGTTGCTATCATCCAGGTCTTGGATCTTTTAGGCAAGGGTTAGACGAAGAGGACTTGATGAAGCTGTCGCATTCACATCTACGATTGTAAGTACTGCTGTCGTTATTCTCATTAATATGACAAGCTTGGCCTATTTCTTTCTAGTTTGTGTTTGATGTTGCATAAACTTATCATTCAGTGATAGATCTGTTTTCAAGCTAATGTCAGTAGAGTAGGAAGTGGTCGTATCTTGTTTTGTCCACAGACCTCAGCGAGGAGCAAAGGATTGGAGCGCGACTCGGAGTGTGCAGGGACAAACGTCCATTGAGAGGTACTTCTAGCATCCTTCCTTCTCATGCATTAGGCTTAGATAGATTTGAAAGGAAGTCAGTGTCCACGTTAAGCACTTTTCTGTCTAGGGTTAAGGTCAAGCCCTAGAGGCCGATCTACTTGTCCGTAGGCAAATTTTCCTACAACAGAAACTAGCGACTCCACTGGGGAGATAACCTCAATTCAAAAACCTTGTTTGGATTTGTCTCCTCATTGAACTTGTTCTGTCCCTTGATTGTTTCAGACCTAGTTTACCCCTCTTTGATTAGTTTCATGAGTTGATTGGCTCCTTGTCTTGTCACATTCATCATACTTGTCAAACTCAGATCCCAATTTTTGAAATTTTTTGACAATTCTGGGACTTTCAGACCCTGGTGCCCCTGACTTAGTGTTATCAGAGCACCAACGCTTTTTGTAGCCCTACACAGAGCGCTATAATGCTCTTTTCCCTTGGAAACAGAGCGCCAGCCTCCTTTTGGCCCAAAAACCCTTCATAATTGCATTTTTTTTAGGGTTTGCCTCTGTGGCTCTTATGCTGAGTGATCTAGTGAGTCATTTCTTCTTCCTGTTTAATCTTGACATCAGTCTTGTTGAAGAACGAACACCTTTTTGATTGGATCTTGTAGCTTACCTCACCCTTTTTCATTTGAGTTTTCCTGTTGAGTAAAGCTTGAAATCTATGCATTGCTTTTCTTTTCTCTTTAGTGGAGTAAAACCCTGGTGAACGTCATCAATAGCCTACAGGCTTTTTCGTCTTGATTCCAGTCTAGTCATTGTTCTTCAGCTCTTGTTTTGGGTGTGAAATTTGTTTTCTCTTTAGTTGTTTCTTTCACTTTCTCGTTTGATTAATACGAAGGGTGTATTGTTTGTGTTACTCTTGCTTACGCTGGTTTGGTTGTCGTTCGTACCAAGAAGATAATTAGCGAAGATAATCATTGTGATTGCATTGATCATCATCCATACACAAACAGTAAAGATATCTTAGTGACTGATTGAGAATATTAGAAGGCATTTGGAAAAGTTTTGCATTACTTTAGAATTTGATTGAGAAAAGAATTGTTTGAGAGCATTCCGTAGTTGTGCTTGTTAGTGAAAGAACTCTCTCTCTCCCTTAGATAGACATTCATCGAAAGAAAATGATTGCTTATCATGCTTGATGCACTCTTTGGGTTAGAGTCTTAATTCCATTTAGTTTCACTTCCATGCACCCCTTTTTGCGTAAAGAACAACCACCAAAATCAACGCTAATTAAAATTCATCTAGAACTTTTTCTTTGATAGAATCCTCCACCAACAGTAGAATAGGTGTAGTACTTTGGATCAGGCCTGTGAGCATAACTCTCCAAAGTTGTTAAAACAAACAGTAGCATCCTGAGTTCGGGAGAGTAAATCCAGTTATCGTATAAGTCTGCCTGGGATCCCCCTCTCACACAGGGGTTACGCATGAGGTTGCATTCAGGTGAGCTACAGGGACTAACCCTCCGTGGTTTAACTGTTTGTGGTGGTCTGATCGTATTATGGGGGTCACTTTGAGGTAAATCCACAATTACTGCATGGAAGCTTCTTAGTTGATTTCGGGCTTGATACCCTGCCCATACGTTCGGATCGAACTGTCGACTGTTCCCACCCAGGGACTGACTGCGAATTGGTAACCTTAGTGGCCATAATATTTTAGGTTCTTACACAAGGTGACGGTGACGAGAAGTCTCACTGTACCTGGAACAGACATTGGTCAAACTCACTCGGGCTC
>JASDQU010273822.1:3294-13743 GCA_032191745.1 Picea mariana
AAGGGTTGTGATTCCCAAAATCCAGAGTTGTTACAGTTCGTTTGATAAGGGAGACACATGGAAGCAGATTTTCCATTTTGGGAATTTGGAGTTCGAGAGAGTTGGGAGTGTGATAGTGTGGAAACTCCTGAAGCCTGAAGTCCCAAAGACTGAAGAGTTGAAGTGGTGGGGCATGATGACATCATATGAAGGTGATGTTGACCCCAGAAATTTATGAAGTGACATGGCTTGCAGATATCATGGGGGATGATTTGGACACACAGGATGTTCACCACCTGTCAGTAAGGTTTGAGCATGTAGATGATTGAAATGTCAGTTAGAACATGACATGTGTCAACCGCCTGATTGGGCCACATGTTCACTTATATTATTTCGCTACGTGGCGATGGATCATGGACTCTGCAGAAATTACTCTGAGATTTTTCAGTTGAGATTTGAAACTCTCGAAGCTCGGAGACCCGAATTAAATGTCAACCATCAGATTGTCCGAAGTAGACTTGAACCACCTGATTAGGAGAATAGGTGGAATGAAGCTATGGATTCTAGGTAAGGACTCGAAGTAAATGTTGATCATTGGATCTTCCAAAGTAATTCCCCATCGTCTTATTCCTGAGGATGCGTGGAATAATCCTGTGTATTTTGAGGGAAGTAAAGTTTGATATTTTAGAATTCCAAAGTCCAGAATTCTGAAAAAACCACAACCGTCGATTTGGGAGAGGTAAATCTCAACTATTGGTTCCCAAGAGATAGATCTTAGTCGTCTGTTTATAAGCACCGTCAAGATCACGAGATGAATGGTCACCTCACATTTCAGGGACACAAGATTCTCAGGCTTGACGGAGTCGAGGGTGGGCTGCAATCAAGAGCACTGTCTGGGAAAAGGACACGTGGTGGATCGAGGTGAATTTCAGGGTGAAAACTAGTTTGGTTCAAAACCACCTTTGAGAATGGTCAAAATCGTGCATCTGCATGAGGTCACCGCCTAAGGTCACATCTAAGGAGGGGTCAAGATAAAAGGAGCTAGCAACAACTCTGATATTTTCACAAGGGCGAAGGAGAATGTCATAGGGGCCATCAGACCTGCACCAGAAAGCCTGAAGGGCTTGTGTTTATATACATAATGAAACCATTAAGGTTTGAGAGAGGAAATTTGGCTCGGGATTGAAGATCCTTGATCAGGAGGTTGTGTAGCCCTTAGGAGAGAAGGGGGGTATGCATTAAGAAGAAAAAGGAACTGTGGCATTGTTGACAATTTTGTTTATTATATGTGTAATTCTATCAAAATGGTCGCTTGCACATTTTGCAGAATTAAGGGGGCTTAAACACATCAGCTCAGGATGTGTATTGAGGAAATGGAAGAAGGTGGGGAGCCTCCAGTCATGATAAGGAGGCCAAAGGCCAGAATACCATATTTTCTAATGCAGAGACAGAGTCCAATGGACGCAAGGGAAAAGGAGATGTATCTTGTCAGACACCAAAGAAGCAATCAAGAGGTAGATAGTTTACAAGGAGAACTGAGGAAGATCAAGCCACCTTCCTTTGATTGTGAAATAGAAAGGGAAGATGATGCCGAAGCATGGTTTCTTGGTCTCAGGAGATATTTTCAGTTGCATAGCTATTCATCAAACCTGGAAGACAGGATTTCCACCTACCATTTACATGGGAAAGTTTCAATGTGGTGGGACCAACTGAAGCAAGTGGAACATGTTGATTAAAGTAGGATCACTTGGAGGCAGTAAAAGAAGTAATTATGGAAGGAGTACCTCTCAAAGCATTTATATGACAAGAAAATGCAAGAGTTCTTTGAACTTAGGTTGGGAAGCATGACTATGGTAGAGGACGAGAATACGTTCTTGGGATTGTTAAAATATGTCAGTTTCATTGGTGATGAGAAAGTGAAAATACAAAGGTTTGTAAGTGGACTTCCATCCTTTTATAAGGAAAATATCAAGTATGATGAGCCCAAGACCTTGACTGAGGCCATCAAGAAGGTTAAATACCTGTATGAGCAAGGTCGGGGAAGATGATCCCTGCAAAAATATTGGAAGGAAAAGAAGAATGAAAAGTATGATCAGAGGAGGAAAGGATTCAAAAAGCCCTTCAATAGGAATGAGCCAAATATAAACAATCAAAATCAGTATGCTAAGGGGGATTCCAAGAGGGAAGATTCCTTGGGAAAAAGGGGAAGACCACCAACCCAATGCTAGGGATGCAAGGAAGATCACCTGTACAAGGATTTCCCACACAGAAAGGATAGAGTGAAGATTGTGCACAACATCCAAGAGGATACAACAGGCGAAGATCAGGGATGATTTTAGGGGCTAAATTTTTCTCATGGGATAATTTTCCATGGTTCTTGAAAAGTCAAGATTCGCCATTTTAAAAATGATTCACCCAAATTATATAGGATAAAATTATTTTACCTTAAAAATCGCCAAAATTTTATAAAAACTATATAAAATCCTTATAGATTTGAATATTTTTACAAAAATATCGCCAATCATTTATAATTGGCATATGAAGGATTATTAAGATTCGCGAAGGTTTCTACATTTTAAAATAAATTTGCATCCTTAAAATCATCCATGGAGAAGATATGGGAAGGATCTATGCAGATTTAAATGATCGACAAGCAGAGTACCAGTCCAATATGATCGAGCTGGAAGCTAAGATAAAAAATTAGCATGTTTCTATTCTGATTGATTCAGGAGAAATTCATTGTTACATTGATCCTAAGATAGTGGATAGATTAAATTTTGAGAAAAGTAAACTTGGAAAAGAAAGTTTGGTTCAGTTAGCCACTGGAACCAAAAGAAAAATCCATGACATGGTCATAAGTTGTTCCATAAGTATTAATGGCATGAATATTAGTGTTGATCTAAATATAATACCATTGGGGTCTTATGATATTATGATTGGAATGGATTGGTTGGACAAGCATCATGCTGTCCTAGATTGTCATAACAAGACATTTACATGTCTTTATGGAAATGGAAAATAGAGCACTGTGAAAGGATTTCCATGACCCATGATCTCTATAAGGGATATTTAAGCCTTACAACTAAAAATATGTTTTAGGAAAGGATGTCAATTGTATGCATCTCATGTGGAAGAGCCAGAAAATACAAAGGGGCCAAGCCTTGAAGATTTCTCGCTACTACAGGAATTTGAAGATGTAACCTTTAGGCTTTGTATTGACTTTTGACAATTGAACAAGTATACTATAAAGAATAAGTATTATCTACCCATAATTGATGACCTCTTTGATAAATTAAGAGGAGAAAAGATATTTTCAAAGATTGACTTGAGGGAAGGATACCATTAGGAAAGAATCAAGGAAGAATAAATTCATAAGACAACCTTTTGGATCAGGTATGCACATTATGAATTTGTAGTGGTGCTGTTTGGAATGACCAATGCACCATCTGTCTTCATGTGCTTAATGAATGACATATTCAGAAATTATTTAGATAATTTTGTCATAGTATTCCTAGATTACATACTTATCTATTCTAAGTCTGAAGAGGAGTATGAACATYACTTARGACTAGTATTGCAAGTACTRAGAGAACATCATTTGTACTCCAAGTTGAGTAAGTGTTATTTTTATCAAAATAAGATCCATTACTTGGGACATGTTATTTCAGAGAAAGGCATATCAGTATATCTAAAGAAGACTAAAGCCATTCTAGGATGGCCAACATCCAGAAATGTGTCAGACATTAGATCTTTTATGGGATTAGCTGGCTACTATAGAAGGTTCATTGTATGGTTCTCTAATATTGCTCATTCCATCACTTCTTTGCAAAAGAAGGGAACTAAATTTGAATGGAAACTTAAGTGTGAAAATAATTTTAATCAGTTGAAGGAATTACTTACTAGTGCACCTGTGTTAAAGATTGTTGACCCAAATGAAAGTTTTGTGGTATGTACAGATGCATGTAAGGAAGGACTTGACAGAGTCCTCATGAAAAATGGACATTTCGTTGGATATGAGTACATAAATCTTAAGGAACATGAGAGGAACTATACCACCCATGACTTGGAACTTGTTACCATTGTTCACACCTTGAGGATGTGGAGGCATTATCTCATGGGGAAGAAGTTTGAATTAAGGATAGACCACATTGGCCTGAAATATCTTTTTGAACAGTCAATCTTGAATCCCAGGAAAACGAGATGGATGGAATATTTAAGTGAATATGACTTCGATATCAAGCATATCAAGGGAAATAAGAATAAATTTTACGATGCACTTATTATAAGAGTGCATCTCATGCATGCTACTGCTATCAGTATGCATCAGTCAAACTTGAAGAGGAGAATTTTAGATGGTCTTGTTACAGATCAACATTATCTAAAAGTAAGGGAAAACTTACAGCAAGGAGATGTACAACAGAAAATAAAGGAGTATGAGATAAAGGAAGATAAATTACTCATGCATAAAAATAGAATCTATGTTCCTAGTTCTAGAGAACTGAGGAATTTGGTACTGAAGGAAATGCATGATGTTCCTTATGTTGGACATACCAGTTACTAGAAAAAAATTACAGCAGTAAGAAGAAATTTCTTTTGGCCAAGAATGAAGAAGAAAGTTGTTGATTACATCGCTCGATGTATGGAATGTTAGAAGGTGAAGGTTGAGCATAGGTGCCCATTAGGTTTGCTACAACCATTGCCAATCCCAGAGAATAAATTGTTACACATCGAAATTACTCACTTTGATAGTGTCGCAAGTGTCGTCATTACAAAGATCGCAAGTGTCGCATTTTTCTCACAAGGTCGCAAGTGTCGCAAGTGTCAAAGAAAGCATACTGCCATGATGCCTATGTCGTGCCTATAACGACATGAGAAAGACACTTGAAACACCTCAAACATTTGATTTTGAAGAGGAGAAATGAGCCAGCAGGCTTTCAAACCTTTTGCCATCTGAAAGCACCTCAAAAATTGAGATTTTGGAGGGGAGCGGTCCCGCTTACACTATCTCGGAGCACCGACGCTCCCCATTACACTGTCAGGGAGCGTTCTAAAGCTCCCCTGGCCCTTTTGAGGGAGCGCTATAGATTTTGAGAGTGTTGGTGCCCCCCTAGAGCCTACTAGGGAGCGCTACAACGCTCTGATGGACCTTTTGAGGGAGCGCTACCTATTCTGGGCAGTTGTTAAGTTGTTGAGATGAATGGGGGAAGCATATTTTCATTCTTGGAAGGCAGTTGAGCTCGAATCCCTAGTCCAGCCATGATCTTAGGGCAGATCCTCAACTGAAGGAGGCAAATCCTCAACTTCCCCAAGGATATATCAAGTTTTTGAGCCTCTCCAAGGCTATATAAGCAAGCTTTCTAATGGTGAAAGAGGATGGGAAATGGAGAATTACACCAAACTTATGATCTCATAAGTGGTGCTGGAATAGAGATGATTGGGGAAGAATTACTAGCATGAAACCTATGATCTTATAGGAAACACATAGTCATCCAAAGGAGAGTGATCAGTGAATCTGTTGTTATCCAGGTTGTGGATCTTTCGAGCAAGGGTTAGACGAAGGGGACTTGACGAAGCTGTCGCATTCGCATCTACGATTGTAAGTACTGCTGTCGTTATTCTCATCAATATGACATGCTTGTCCCGTTTCTTTCTAGTTTGTGTCTAATGTCACATGAACTTATCATTGATAGATAGATTTGTTTTCAAGCTAATATCAATAGAGTAGGAAGTGGTCGTATCTTGTTTGTCCACAGAACTCAGCGAGGAGCAAAGGATCGGAGCGCAACTCGGAGCGTGCAGGGACAAACGTCAGTAAAGAGGTACTTTTGTTCTCCTTCCTTCTCATGTGTTAGTTTAGAAAGATTTGAAAGGAATTCAGTGTTCACGTTAATCATTTTCTGTGTTAGAGTTAGGGTCAAGCTCTTTGAGGCAATCTACCTGTCCGCAGGGAGATTTTCCTACAACAGAAACTGGCAGCAATCTAGGGATCAAATCTGGAACCTTTAGCATAGTTCTTTTTCTGTGTCAAGCTCATTAAAAAATGAAACAGAGGCCACAAGCTTTCATGCTGGGGACATGTCACGAGCATAGTTTCTCTTCTTTGTGTCAAGATTATTAAAAAATGAAACAGAGGCTTTGAGCATAGTTTTCTCCTCTGTAGCAAGCTCGTTAAAAAATGAAATAGTCACATCTCTTGAACCTTCTTCTCATCCACCCTTCTCCTTTTTCTCATCCACTAGAGAAATTGGTGACAACCTCAGAGCCAGTGAATGAATCGAAGCTTGGAGGGCATGTCTCCAGCCTTTGATGATCATTCTGGAGCTAAGCCACCAACTTTCAAGCTAGGGGCATACCGAGCTTAGTCTTTGTTCTTTCTTGTGCTCGTAAATACATGAGAATGCAACCAGGTAAAGTTTTATCTCTTTTTCAGACCTGTACGAATACGAACATATGAAAAAGGAAACCCCCTGGAGTCTCCTTTAAACCCTTTTCAGACTCTCTAAATATGAAAAGATTGTTGAGTGACCTTGCTTCCTTTCACACTCGTTAAAAGGTCAGAAAGGGAATCTTTCGAGTGATAGTTTAACCCTTTTTGGGTCTCGTTGGACTACTGTACGAAAAAAGAACTGAGAGAGTTCTCTTTTAAATTGTTTTTCCAAACTCTATAATCCTGAAAAAACTTTGAGTTTTCTATCTTTGGACTCGTTAAAGCACACATCGACAGACCCATATGGGACCGAACAATTACTTCTTCTGGTTCGTTAAAATAAGGAAGAGGAACTTACCGAAGGTGAGTTATATAGAGCATGTGTTATCCTCCTTGAGCTCATTAAATAAAAAAGAGGTACTCGTCTATCTAGATGGGGGAAAATTGAAAGGATCAAGCCAAGCAGTCTCTTGAGAACATTGTCCAACAATTCTTAGAGTCGCCCTTGAACACGACACTTTGTCATTTGCACATATCATAATCCAATGAACCGTTGCACTGAGCCAATCCTTTGAGTCCCTTTCACTCCTTTGGATCACCCGACACAAGTCACAACATCCACTGTATCATCAAGTTTTGGTCCATGTCATGTTTTGTTCTTATGCCTCAGTGTTCAAGGGAAGTATCCGCCTCGAGAGTCAACCATCCCAAATATCTTACCTCAAAACCTGTGTCATTCCATGTCCATTTGATCTGCCAAATTACATCTCCATGTCCATTTCATGTCGTTGATGGGGGATACATCAAGACCCTCCTTCCACGAGTCTATTCCTGTCGACTTCAACAAATTATCCAGGAATCAGACTTAGAAACCAGTTAGTACTTTGGGACCTGCATGCCTCAATGACAAGCCTCCTCACATCCGACAATAGGTTTACATCATTGGCCTCTGATTGGATGATTCCACGGATGTTCGACCTCAACCCATCTATTCACATTCGCTGGAATGTACTAGGGTACCTTGGGAATCATTGACATTAATGGTGATCTCCCTCGTACCTGTTAACGGTTCACACCATTGACTGGTAATCAAGTGGTTTCTACCATGTTTGACATTAGGACATCTATTCACATGGTTAGACTCATACCATACTGGGATTGGTGAAAAGACCCTGGGTTGAGTGATCACTTTGATATGTACTTTTCCCAGGTTGCGATGGAGTTTCTTTTAGACAAAGAACACATACACTGTTACATAGATCCACTTTGTATTGGTCGTGGCTATGTCTTGTCATCTCGTAGATCCACTGTGTATTCTTCATGGCTACGATCAGTTCATGTCATAAGCATATAGATCCACAGTGTATTTTCAGTGGCTATACCTTTTTATCAATACAATTAGGGATCCGCAGTGTATTTTATGGTAGCCATATCTTGCAAGTCTTGATCACCCAAGCATAGGTATGCCTTCCTTGGGTTTTGAAACATTTCATGATATTTGTTGGATGTTTGTGTGTAGATTTTGTCAGGTTCTCCGAGTCTATACCCTTGCTTGAGTGTCTACAAAGCATTTCAGTTATCAATTTGCATATTCTAACTTCATACTTTGGGGGGCAATCTATTACACATCGAAATTACTCACTTTGATAGTGTTGCAAGTCTCGTCATTACAAAGGTCGCAAGTGTCGCATTTTTCTCACAAGGTCTCAAGTGTTGCAAGTGTCAAAGAAAACATACTTCCATGATGCCTATGTCGTGCCTATAACGACATGATAAAGACACTTGAAACACCTCAAACATTTGATTTGGAAGAGGAGAAATGGGTCAGCAGGCTTGCAAACCTTTTGCCATCTAAAAACACATCAAAAACTGAGTTTTTGGAGGGGAGCGCTCCCCATTACACTATCTCGGAGTGTCGACGCTCCCCCTTACACTGTCAGGGAGCATTATAAAGCTCCCCTAGACCTTTTGAGGGAGCTCTATAGATTTTGAGAGCACTGGTGCCCCCCTAAAACCTATTAGGGAGTGCTACAACGCTCTGATGGCCCTTTTGAGGGAGTGCTACCTATTCTGGGCAGTTGTTAAGTTGTTGAGATGAATGGGGGAAGCATCTTTTCATTCTTGGAGGGCAGTTGAGCTCAAATCCCTAGTCTAGCCATGATCTTAGGGCAGATCCTCAACTGATGGAGGAAAATCCTCAACTTCCCCAAGGATATCTCAAGTTGTTGAGCCTCTCCAAGTCTATATAAGCAAGCTTTCTAATGGTGAAAGAGGATGGGAAATGGAGACTTACACCAAACTTATGATCTCATAAGTGGTGCTGGAACATAGCTGATTGGGGAAGATTTGCTAGCATGAAACCTATGATCTTATAGGAAACACACAGTCAGTCAAAGGAGAGTGATCAGTGAAGTTGTTGTTATCCAGGTTGTGGATCTTTCGAGCAAGGGTTAGATGAAGGGGACTTGACGAAGCTATCGCATTCGCATCTACGATTGTAAGTACTGATGTCGTTATTCTCATCAATATGACACACTTGGCCTATTTCTTTCTAGTTTGTGTCTAATGTCACATGAACTTATCATTGATATATAGATATGTTTTCAAGCTAATATAAATAGAGTAGGAAGTGGTCGTATCTTGTTTGTCCACAGAACTCAGTGAGGAGCAAAGGATCAGAGTGCAACTCGGAGCGTGCAGGGACAAACGTCAGTAAAGAGGTACTTCTATTCTCCTTCCTTATCATGTGTTATTTTAGATAGATTTGAAAGGAATTCAGTGTCCACGTTAAGCATTTTCTGTCTTAGAGTTAGGGTCAATCTCTTTGAGGCAATCTACCTGTCCATAGGGAGATTTTCCTACAACAGAAATGGGAAGTGATCAGCATGGATATCATCACTTGATTACCCAAAATGAATAAGAAACATGATTCAATGATGGTGGTGGTTTAAAAATTAACAAAGGCTACTCATTTTGTGCCTGTGAAGACAACACATACAACAACTATTATTGCAGAAATTTTCATGAAGGAAATTGCAAGGTTTCATGGGATACCTAGGACAATCGTCCCAGACAAAGATATGAATTTTAACTCCAACTTATGGAGGGGATTGTTTAAAGGACTTGGCCCAAATATAAACTTTATCACAACATACAATCCCCAGGTAGATGGGAAAATAGAGAGGGTCAATCGAATAATTTAAGACACGATGAGAATGTATGTGATGGATAAGCCATCTAAGTGGGAATATTACTTACACTTGGTGTAGTTTTCATATAATAATGTGTATCAATATTCATTGAGAATGAGCCCATTTGAAGCCTTGTACGATAGGAAATGTGATACTCTAGTAAGTTGGGGAAACCCAACATATAGAGTGGTACTTGGGCCAGAGTTGCTCAAGGATATGGAAGACCGGGTGGTTAAGATCAAGCAGAATTTAAAGGTAGCTCAGGATAGAAAAAAAGTTTATGCAGACAAGAACATGAAAGCTAGAGAATTTAAAGTAGGGGAGCATGTACTTTTGAAAGTGAATCCCAAAAAAATATCTTTGAAATTGTGTAGTTTTACAAAGCTAACAGCCGGATTCTAGGGTCTATTTGAAATATTGGACAGAATAGGGTCAGTTCCATACATGTTTGTATTTCCTTCTTCCATGAATGTGCATAATGTATTTCATGTATATTTACTAAAGAAATATGTACATGATGCTAACCATGTTATTGATTAGCATCTGATTCAGGTAGAGATGGAGGGAGACTTTCATGTTCAACTAGTGCAGATATTGAACATAAAGGTCAAAAATCTTCATAATCGAGTTATAGAGCTAGTAAAAGTTCAATGGACCTACTATGGTCATGAGATGCTACCTTGGAGAATGAATATGTCATGTGGGAAGAGTTCCTGCATCTTTTTGAATAAATTTGAGATTTTGATCTCTATTTGTTTTATGCATTGAGGACAGTTCCAATATAAGGGGGAGGGGATGTAACACCCCAGGTTTTAGACCTCCATTTTAAATAATGTATTGTTAAAATGTTGA
>JASDQU010273828.1:0-11630 GCA_032191745.1 Picea mariana
TGGCTGCTGGCAAAGTATCCTAAGTTTTCTTTCCTTTAGTAGTGGTTGCTACAACTTTAGTAGGCCTTTCCGCTATGAGGGGCTGATCCTGGCTATCAAAATTCCCTTCTTTCCTTTTTGACCTGAGATTATATCTATTACGAGTGTTGCTGGATTTTCCCCCTCTACTCAACTCGTTGATTTGAGTGTTGATAAGGGATTCTTCATATGTAGATTGAGTCAAATGAGGAAACGGAGAAGTGTCCTCGATGCAGTGGATCTCAGGGTCGAGTTCATCCACCTCCTCCCCTTCCTCATGAGAAACTAGGTTGTTCTGGAGAGGGGTTTGAATCCTCTGATCATCTCTATCTCTACTCCTTTGTTCCCTTGGAAAAGCTTGTGGCACATTGTTATTAGGCTTCCTGAAACCCCTGCTATTTGTATTTTGGGGATTTCTATACATGGGCTTACCTTCTAATTCCCACCTTTCCATCCTGTCAGAAAGTGATTTTAGCACTCTAGTTGTCTCATCTGTCTGAAGGGGCAGGGGAGAGGAACTGGATGGGAAGGCTTCAGGCCTCTTCCTAGATATGTTTCTATCAGCAGTGTTCCTGAGTCGATCAACAACCAATATGTTAGATTCTACCTCCACGGCTGCATCCTGCATGTGGGCCAGAGTAGTGGCTCTTCTTTCCCTCAACAGGAGGCAGAAATCAGGATCAAAGGCGCTAGCATAAGTGATCTTTGCAGAGGCTTCGGAGGGTTTTATCTCAGCAGGGATTTTATTGTACATTTTATTGAATCTCTTGGAGAAGTCAGAGACAAACTCCCCTTCTTTTCTCTTCAAAGACCCAAACTCTGTCATGTAATACATGAAGTCTTTTTTATCTCCCCACTGTCTCAAAAAGGCACTATCCAAAGCTTCGATCCCATCAATAGATCCAGGAGGCAGGGCCTTAAACCATTTTCTAGACTCGCCTTGAAGACTATGGACAAAAATCCTCATCCATACATCTGCATGCATGATAACATTATCATCTGTAAAACTGTAAAAGGCTTCTAGGTGTTCTTATGCAGTTATGTCCCCCTTGCCTGTAAACTTGGGCAGCTGCTTGAGGTAACCATCTGCTGGGAGGGCATTGAGAGGCTGAGGTAACACAAGGGGAGCATACCTAGCGGCTATAATAGCCTCCATTCTGTTCATAGGGGGATTTGCTCCTGCCATAGGTATATTATGTGGAGGAGAACTCGGAGGAGAAGGAGCTCGAAAAGGGGATACTGGGGATGAGCTTCTAAGTGGAATGGGAAACAATAGGGGATCTAGGGAGAAGGCTAGCGGGCTTAATCCAGCAGATGCTTCTCTTTGTGCAGAAGCGACAACAATACCAAGAGGAGGAGTGGTAAAGCTAGGAATGGGGAAATCTTTTGTGGTCTTGGGTCTACGCCAAGGTACAGTTTCATGGGAGAGGGGAGTGACAAGGATTTCTCCCTCCAATCCCAGACCAGGGGGGAAAAATCAAGAGGAACACTCCTGAAATTTAGGAAACAGGAAACTTCAGAAAAAGGTCTGCTAAGAAACTAAGGAGGAGAAAATGGAGTTCCTACAGAAGGAGATGGCGGATTACCTGGTTCGGTGGAAAAATCTTCTCCTTCAGAGGCCTTTCCTTTCCTGAGAACCACCTCCGGATCAGTTTTAGGTGTAGCTAGAGGCAGCTATGGATGGGACTGCGTGTGTCTGCCTCTGAAAGCCACAATTAACACGACAGGTTCACCACAGTGGAGTCGTCACAATGGAGTCGCCAGGTGCGTAGTAGCAATCTTCAAAGGCTCTGATACCTGATGCGCCTTTAGAAGCAGAGGCTCAATGTCATTCAATCTTGGGGAAAATTTTCAACTTCGTCCCCGGCAATGGCGCTAGAAATGTTAGCGTCAGAAGTCACTCCTGGATTGCAATAGGAGCAGAGCCCGATGCCCATCAGTTTATGTCACGATTTGTTTATAAAAAGGGGTGATCAAATGGAAGTTTACTCAAAACAATATTGTTCTAACTCCGAAACTAGGCCAGGCATGCATGGGCAAGTGAGGTCTTAGATAAACTTCAGACAGTGAGTTGTAGTAAGGGTGAATAGGGGGAAGACTTGTATAAGAGAAATGCAAAGGTCTGTCGTAAACATCAGATTTCTAATAGACTATAGGAGAAAACATCTAAACGCAAGATCTTCTTACATTCAAACGCAGAAAACCAGAGAATACAACAATGCAACAATAAATCCTTTATCGTAACATAATTGCAATAATTCATGTGAATCAGTCAATCATGAACTCCCTCAGTATGAGATGAAAATTAGATGCGGTAAGAAAAATATCTGTCATTAAACAAGAAATCTTACAGATAGATGCATAACCAGAGAACTAGAGTGTCTGTTAAAACTTTACAATCGGGAGCTTCGCTCTACCATCGATCCCCACAAAAAATGGCAAAAACACCTTCATGTACTCCAACATTTGCCCAGCAGAGGCGTCCTAGACTCTCGGGATGGGGCATCTCTTCAATCAAATCTGACCTGCACTCCTCTGTCATATGCCATCTTAACTCTGCATGGCTCATGCTAAGGGGTAGCTGAGCCCTTAAATGCTGAATTAGTGTGCACAGACTTCCCTGGTGAGTCGAGGACTCGGCATGGCTTCTGCGGAAAAAACCAGTACAGAGGACCATCTCGGGCAGACTTCCCGCTTGGACATCCATACCTTGCAATTAATGAGTGAGGTGAGGTTTCAACCACCCTCTCTCTTCTTCATTTACTCTGAGTAGGTATCAGGGTTGAGATCAAGTTGAACTTGCACCTGGAGAACACGGTGATCCCTTCTACAGCTATACCTGGTGCTTAGGCCCTTTGCGTAGCTCTTTCTATCACCTCCAAGCGACTACAGGCTGTGATCTTGTGCCTATCTTCAAAGGTGCTTTCGGTGTTTCGGGGTTCGTGGATAGAAAGGAGCAGATCCTTTCTCTTCAAAGTCGCGATAGGCGAAATGCCGAGAGGGCCTAATGGGCGCCACGCATCCTTCTCTGATCTGATGGTTCTGAACTAATTCGGTAATACTGTGGGTCCGGGTCTGGGGCATCTTCGATGCTTCGCGTCTCAGGGATATGAAAGAGCTGCTCCTTGTGCTTCGAAGTCGCAATGGGCGAAAAGGTGGAGAGCCTAATCGCGCACCATGTGTCCCTCCGGGATGAACGGCTAAGATCGCTCTCAGCTCTTTGGGACCCATCTTGCCAAATCATAAAACTTAGTGCCCCTTCTCCAGGCCTGCTCCTTTGTGACCAGGTGCAAAAACCATGGGCCCGACTCTGGGCGCTTTCGGTGCTTCAGGGTTCAGGGTTTTGAGATGTGAGATGACGAGGAACCTTTACCCTTCGAACTCTCGAATGTCGATATGCCGATGTGACTAGATCTTGTGCCATGCGTCACTGGATTGGATGACTCAGATTTTGTCTTGAAATATAGGTGATTTCTCTGGCACTATATCTCGTGTAACTTGGTAGCCCCGAAATCCTAGTGACCATCGATCAGCTTTATAGATGGATCTCGGCTGCTATCAACAAAACTTCGCTCGCTCGCTTGACTTGTAACCTGAAATGAGATTCTTCCGTGCTGTTCTTGGGTGCTTCTCGTGCAGCCTGTAGACCTGGGCACTTTTGTGCCCAAGACAAAAATTGTTGCTAACATTATGTGAAAGTGAAAAACTATTCTCTAGTTGTGTAGCATTGGATTGTATCATAAGATATTTTATTTACATTTATGGACCATTCTTGAATGTTATTTATGGGTTCTTATTGTTGCTTTATTTAAAAGATTGGTATTGTAGTAAATATAGAATCTCATTTTCAAAATGTTACAAACTATTTTTAATGAGATTGGCTATTTGTTTTCTTGTTCTATTAGCAACGACTTACCCTTTTTTTTAATGTAACAACAATACAATTCGATTTTTTGTTTGTTTTCCTTTTACTAAATCATAATTAGCTATAGATTTAGTTTAGGTTTCTACGTCAAGAATTTTTGAAGAGTTTGACTCCTTTGTTTTATGAGTAAAAGATTAATCATTTGTTATGCATAGCATGGGAGTTACTGTAAGAGCATTTTTTATAATATTGGAAACTATTCTCAATTACCATTCTTTATTGTTGCTTTATTTTCTGTTTGAAAGAATTTTACCTCAATGAATATTGAACCATAGCTATTTAGCTAATTATAGATTGTTCTTATTAGATTATATAGCTTTTTTTTCTTTCCCAACAATGCATTATTTCCTGTTTGAAATAGGGAAACATGAATTTCGATTATGTATTAATCTATTTATTTAATTAATAATATATGTAGATTATATTTGCATCAAAATCATGAAAGAAAATTTTTCATTTGCATTCTACACACAAGAAGTAGTTTCATTTATTAAAACTCATTAAAAGGTTGTCAAGCCATTAATTCAAAGGGTTTTCCTACACCAAATGAGAAAGAATCTAACTGGGTTTCTTTTTCAGGGTAAACCTGTAATGTTGATGTTGGTCATTTTAACCTGTCAGCAAGGCTAGAACAATTCAACTAGATGATGGGAATTTTAATGGTCTATTATGTGTTCCAAGTATTTCCTACAACCTTGTATCAATATATCAAACCACTCATTCACATGTAGTTAAATAGTAGAATTTTCAACTCCCCAAGTTGTAATCAAGGATTTAAAGGATCCATATCATGTCTTAACAATTGGTATTGCCAATGATATTACTAGGTTGTATAGATTTGACAACTTTGGATCATCATCTCTTCCACTAGTTTTTATTGCTCATAGAAATAACATGAGAAAATTTTGGCATGAGTGAGTTGGTCATCTAAACTCTCATTCATTGTAGCAACTATGTAAACAAAATATGGTGACTATTCTTCCTCTGATTTATTACAAACATGGTGTTTGTTATGAATTTTTTCTCAATAGATGATCATTAAGACAATTTTGAAAAATGTGCCCCTTGGCATGCCTCGGTAACCTTGCAAATTGTTGATAGTGATTTTTTTGGTCTAGTTCATTATACTTCTTTCTCTAGGTTCAAGTGTTTCTTAACATTCATTGATGAGTTTTCTAGATGAACTTGGGTTTATTTCTTAAAACTTAAGAATGAATTTGTTTACTCATTTTTTCCTACAAGACCCTTGTAGAAAATCAATCTAAACATCAAATTCAAGTTAAGAACATATAATGGGTGTCGGTATGTTAACAAAAAAATTACAACTTACAACACTACATAGGGAATTCAAATGCAATATACTATTATGTATGCACCAAAAGAAAATGGTGTTGCAAATAGAAATAATATGTTAGGTACCAAATCTATTATAAATAGAAAAAAAATATAAACATAATAGTAATTACCAGCGGTAAAACAAAATGTATAGAACCAACACACCAAAAATGATACCTTTATTGATAGAAAACAATTTTCACTTGCCTCTTCGAGGGGTAAACCTCCACTAGAGCAATACTCTATTACAATAATTCTCAAGACAAGCCATTCTCATGCCTCCTACTCTTATTTATACTAATTCTATCTTCTAAATAACATTTTAGGGAAGATCTTTCTAGAAGTGGAAGCTTTATTAAGTCATCTTACATTAGACTTGTTCACATTATTAAATAGGCCTTATTAACTAATGTAATCATTTATTAGATGGAAGATATATTATTCTACCTATGTGATGGGTTAATGAGGTTAGGTCCCTAACATGACCCACCCCCCCCTCCCCTTGAAGAACAACCTTGTCCTCAAGGCTTGAGATGAGGAAATCGTTGCAGAATGGTGGTCGACTCCCAGGTGGCATCTTCTGGAGTTATATCTGCCAATTGAGCTAACACGTTCTTGATGGTGCACTGACGAAGATGACGCTCGTGTTGGGCCAATCCTACTTGTGGATGCAACTAAATGGAACGTTCTTCATCCAACTCAAGGAGACTGGTTTAAGTTTGGAACTTAGTTCCAATCACATTCTTTAAGCATGAGACATGAAAAAAAAGATGAAGGTTAGAATGACTGGGTAGAGCTAACTGATAGGCCAGAAGTTCCACTCACATGAGAATTGTATAAGCACCATAAAATTTGGGAGAAAGTTTATGATAGTGCTTATCTTTTTCTTATCAGGTTGCATATAAAGAAACATCAAGTCCCCTTCAACAAATTGACATTCAAAATGACCCTGATATGTTTTTTTCTTCATGCGATTCTGATCCATGACCAAATTTTGTTTGAGGGTATGGAGAATGGCCTCTCAGACTGTAATATTGTTTTCAACCTCCTAAACCTTCGAGACACCAACCATGTATGAGAGAACCAACGATGTCTAGTTTGATATCGTCCCCAAAAAAAGAACATTTGGCCCATTCATAGGTTTTGGTAAACCTTGAATGCCTAGCTATGGGTGAAGCATGAAGCTGATGGGTTTCCACAACACCATATTTTTCATAGCCTTTATTACCTTTTTTGTGCCACTCTATCATCCTTTTCACTTCTACCTTCAACATAATTAATGCATTTTTCTTCATGTATGTCACTTTGTAATTCATGTCACTTTGATTGGTTTTGTGAATATAAAAGAGGGAGTATTGTCCTTTAATATGATTAGTAATTAAATATGGTTTTTATGATAGGAAAGGACTTGGAAGAAATACAATCCAAGTTACTGCAACACCCTTTCCAAGTTGTTGCAACAAGCCTTTCTATTGCTGCAACACTTTTCCATGTTGTTGCAACACCCCTCTACGTTGTTGCAACACCTCGCTATGATGATGTAACATGATATCCTCATTGTTTCAACTTAGGACAATAAACATCTCCTTCTTCGTGGTTACAACAAACTACAATATCCCTGGAACAAAGTGCTAATAGGATCACTAGTTCCCAATTGTGGTAACAATGCCAAGGAAACCACCATGAGTGTAGCACCCCATGATAAAAGGACAAGTCAAAAAAGTCAAAGAAAAGAAGAGTGGGTGAACAAATGGAATTGCACAAGTTGACAACAACATGAGAAACCATTCCAAATGATATCCAAATAATACGTGGATATTGAGTCATACAAATCTCCACCATCCCTATTCCGGGAAGTTTATTAAACAAAGTTGGGAACAGCCTAAGGATCATAGATCCTCATAGATGTCCTCGATATTTCCTTTCTAAGGAGATAATGTAAGGAAATGTATAAAGGCTTGACTTAGTATGTGATTAAATATTTCTACCAGTGCCTTTCCTTGGGAGGTGGGTCCCCCATCCTTAGTAAGGTACTATGTATTGTATCTATATTGCAACATATTTTCGTTCTCTGGATTAAGTATTTTTTTTGTCGGGTTCATTTAATTACTCTTTCATAGCTGGTAAATTATCTTATGTTGTAATACTTATATTTTCTACTTTCTATAGTGTTCAATTCTGTTCTTTTTTCAGTTGAATCTTATTGGTGATCACATAAGTGTTTGAATTGGTTAGCTATATGCAAAGTGATTTTATCGATTTCATACAACAAGAGGGTGTGAACTACCTTCAACATAGTCACCATCAGGATTAGATGTTGTCCAATTTATGTTTCCTTTCTACAACAGTTTATCTACCCTTTCATTACGCTCAAATCGAGGTCACAATAGATCACTTCCATTAGACTGAACTATGATAATTAATTTAGTTTTCCTTTTCATTACGCCTAGACTGGGGTCACAATAGATTGCTTCCATCTAGCTACACTAGATAGTTAATTCATGTTTTCCTTACTTTTTAGTGATTTAGAATTTGGTGACTCTGTTCCAGTCCGTTCATATTATCCCTTGCTCTCAGACATCCCTTTTGCTGCAACTTCACCATTAGAATCCTTATTGGGTAGATTTCCCTGGAATAGATAGTGCACGATAGTTCGAAAGTAACATAGGAACCCCTAGTTTGACAAAGTAAATGATTTGTTTTCTATTTCCCCTTTAAAATGATAAAAAGGTAATTATAACACTAGTCATTTTTGGTGTCATTGTCGGGGGACTGTCAACAATGCAACCCCTCTTTCAAAGGATTAATGTGTTTTTTTATATATGTTTCCTTTTGCAATTGGTTTCCATGTTTTTTTTCTATTTACCTTGAATGATTTAGTGAAATTCTCATGAGAAAAAACCACAACCCAAAAGGTCAAACAAAGAACCCTCCCTGAAACTAACATTGTAGGGAGACTACATACAGTAGAGGGACCAATCCATCTGGTAGACCCGCCTCATTATGTGTCCCCTACTTCCATCTCATTAGCCAAGAATCAACCTACAAACTCCAAGGCAGGCCAGTTAGTCACTCATCCTCCACTCAAGTGGGATACATTTCTCCTTGGGGAAGCACATACTCATTAGTCCATGAGAGAAACCTCCTGAGACAAATCCCAACCAAATGAATAAAGTAATAATTGTCCCTCCATATCCTGAGTGATTAAACCTAGATAAACCAACCATACAACCTTAATTTGACATCCTAGGAGAACATAAGAATTTTTTCCTACGAATCCCTATTTTCCAAGATATCAAATATGTCCCAATATACTCCAAGGATATTAGGGAATTATGCCTTCAGAAACCAAGGAGAAAAAGGAAATACACCCAAAGTTCCCATGTCATAGGAAAATTGACAGACTTAATGTTGGGAAAAGAAACTATAGCCAAATTTTCTAACCCAAGTGGTCCATTAGTAAACTTACAAATCAACAACACTTCTATTCCCAATACCATAATTGAACTTCGTGCAACAATCAATTTCATGACCCGAGAAAATATGGAATCCATGGGGTTCGTTAGTCTTCGACAAACTCCCACAGTGTTGCAATTAGAAGACCGATCCACCATCAAAACTGAGAAAGTTATACAAGATGTCATTATCTCATTACAATCCTGGGAATATCTAGTTGACTTCATATTCCTCCAACCCAAGTCTTCCCTAGGAGTTTATCCTTTGATTCTAGGATGACTGTGGCTAGCGACTTTTGACGCCCATATTAGTTGCAGATTGGGAAGCATGAAAATTTACCACAACAAAGAAACAAATTAATCTATTCCTTCCTTAAAAACCAAATGCTGAACCAAAAACCCCATTATGGGTGGAATATGGGGAAAGTGATGATGATGAGTTAACCCAACAATTTCTCACCATAGACCAGTACCTTTCCACGAGTGATAAAACATAAGATGAAGAAACTAGTGACTTCTTATCCACTACCCCATCATCCTCTGAGCACCATTTGGTATAAATTTTAGATCATGGGGTGCAAGAAAACCTTTCTCCCATTAATGCACATTGTGATCCAACTGAAGACCCAACTATCAAGAATATTAGTTCCCTCAGTGAACCAATAGAGATCCATCAAGTAAAATTCTTGAAAATTAATCGAGGATTATCTGAACCACAAAATAAGCAAATCATCGAAGTTTTAAAGAGGAATAGTGAGGCCTTCACCTGGGATTATATAGAAATGAGGGGAATTCATCCATATTTATGTACCCACTACATATACATAAAGGAAGGGTCAAGGAATATTTACTAGTCGTAGCGTAGGATGAAATTCACACTGAAATAAATAGTGAAGGAAGAACTACATAAACTACTCTATATATGCTTCATTTACCCCATCTTTGATAGCCAATGGGTTTCTCCTCTTGTTATAGTCCCCAAGAAAAATGATAATTGGAGAATTTGCTTTGATTATAGGGAATTAAAAGGAACCACTAACAAAGACCACTTCTCCCTTCCTTTTATTGACAAAGTGCTAGTCACACTTGCAAGGAAATAGTAATTTTCATTCTTTGATGGATTTAGTGGGTACAACCACGTTCATATTTCCCTAGAAGACCAAGAAAATACCATTGTTACTTGTCCTTTGGGGACATTCTCATATAGGGTCTTACCATTTGGGTTATGTAACACCCCAAACACTTTCCATAGGGTAGTACATAGAATATTTTCTGATTTAATGCATGACAGTGGGGAAGTGTACATGGATTACTTCACTACGTATGGTGACACCTATCAGGCTGCTATATTAAAGATTTGTAATTACCTGAAAACACTGAATTGTCAAACCAGGGTAAGTGAACTTAGAGCTGCTACACTGTATGTGTTGGTAAGATTCTAATTCCTATCTAAAGGTTATTCTGAGAAGAAAACACAAACTCACTCTTAAAAACTGAACCCTAATGATTATCTTGAAACTAATCATCTCTTGTTTAATTCATCAAAGGAAAAAAGTTATGTGCTTAAGTACAGGTACTTCTATTTCTGATCCAATGTGATCTCCCAAGACTATCTACCATTAGCTTTAAAAATCTAATCATCATCATTTCTATCTAAGCCATAAAAGAAAGATCATTTTCGAAAACCTTTTAATCTAAACATAAAAAATAGTTCTGAATCTATCCATAGGTAGAATAAATAAATGTCCTATTTCCCCTACTGGTACTGGAAGCTTCCTTTAATCCGATTGTAACCTAACTACCCTAACAAAACAAAGTAAGCTAACTATCCTAATCAAGACAGAGTAAATCTAAACTCGCATTCCCTTTAAATCATGTTCAGATTGAAAACTGGAAACAGAGCAAATCTAGTTCATTCTTTAAGTTCTACAGGAATAAATAACGCATTCAACATTCATCAATATATGAGATGTTATCACACTGGAAATGATACAATCCGAAGAATGGTTAAGCAAGAATCTAACAAAGTAATTCCCAAACTCAAATAAACTAACTTACATGCAGATTCTAAAATACTGAAATAAACTAACTCTAATATGGAAAAGAGACAACGACTTGAACCTGTTGGCGGGCCCAACCAAGAGGTGCAATCGTCGAAAAGGAAACCAGAGCTACTCATATCATTCCATGCAAAAATTGTTCATACTTTACGCTCCATAATTCATAAAACGACTCAAATCATTTAACAACAAATAACAAAATGCATAGCAGATTTGTATTATCAAAAATCGTATCACATAGCATATTGTAACCAACGTTTCTTGAGAGCGATCCTCTGTTTATATAGATCCTCTCCAAAATAGTTTTAAACAAAGGTGCATTAATCTAAACGGATCTCAGATCCGAAAATGACTCATAGTCGGTTAAAACGAACTTCACAACTTCATGACACGCAATGTCAAGAAGTGTGGTTCATAAAGCATTCTAATAAATCAGTTCTACAATCTCGCCCTGAGTCAGCATATTGAGTTATGACTCAATCTATCATATGAATCGAACTGTCAATCCACTCTGGCCATGTCGTGCAAGTCTTCGACAGCTTCTTTGGTATCTCCACTAAGTGCGAGTTGGTACCTGGTACTGGTAAGTTCTGTTTCAAAGGAAAAATACCTAACTCATGCCACATTAGTATCAACATTAGTTTAAAATATCAAAATACATTAAAAATAACTTGAATCATAAGAATACCTTGAATATCCCCATTTAGTTGTAAAAGGATGTCAAATGTGTCATGGTAAGGCCAGAAGGAAATGATACTAGATATGAAAATGTAGGTCTTTTTGACATGATATAGGCAAAAATATAGTCAAAACTGGAGACTGACATTCCCCCAAACT
>JASDQU010273830.1:0-15142 GCA_032191745.1 Picea mariana
TTATTCCACAATTAAGCATGGTTTCTCTTACTCCACAAAGCGTCTTCCCGTGAGAGCTTTCACCATAAGGGGACCACTTTGGAGTTCATCCATATTTACTTCTTATTAACCATGAAAAAACAATAATGAGTCATAATTACATCAAACAATATTGGGTCCATTACCCAAACCTTTGTGCTATGGGTATTTCTTCAAGGGTTGACATCAATGACAACCAACCTTAATCAACAGTCAAAGAGATTGCAAAGAAGAAATCATTATTTAAATGATAAAGTAAAGTGACAAAGTCAAGAAGGATTATTTAAATAATAAAGTGAAGTGACAAAATCAAAGAAGATTATTTAAATGATAAAGTGAGGTGACAAAGTCAAGGAGTAATATTTAAATGATAAAGTAATGGAGAACTTTCTAATTATGGAAAGAGGTTAACCCTAAAAATGAGGAAAATAGGTTAATTAACCTATAAATGGGTTAAGTTGCCTAGAAATAAGTTAAGTGACCTAGAAATGAGTTAAGTGACCTAGAGGATGCTTCTAAGGAAGATATTTGGAGAGTATAAATAAGAGGAAAAGCTCTCTCATTTTACATCACATTTGAGAATATTGAATATCTATAGGTGACTGAGGTAACCAGAGGATATCTAAGCTGAATTTCAGAGGGAAAGTGAAGAAAAGAAGGTCAAAATTCAAGGGAGGATAAATTCTTTTGATGATGCTTTCTAAGGTATGTTATTTACAGGTCATCTCACCATTTTCGCAATAACGTTTTTTTCTAGAATGATTCAGACCGTGAAATTGACAAGACATTGAGGAAACATATCCTAGTATCTATGGTAAAAAATTCAGCTTGTGGGTAGTTGTATTTTTTGAGTTACACTTTGTGGAAAATAGGGTTTGTGGCTAGTCCTGAAACTAGTCTAAAACAAACGTTTTGGGTAAAAACATCATAAATTATTCATAAGAGATCCAAATTTAGTAAGGAAAAATGTGTTGGTTAGATTACAGTCTTTAGTATTCTTTGTAACATTTTCAGATCCATTCAACAAATATTTCGTGTGGGGCATGCTCTACAAGGTCGCTTTCTAGAATAAGCCAGAATTTAGCAAGGTATGTCATTTTTGCTATAAATCCTTTTATGAGAGGTTAAAAGTAGTGACACCTGGAGGAATTGCATAAAACAAACTGAAGAACATAGTGTACTATTTTTAGATCTTTATTCATTACAGGTACATAGTTATGATTTCAAGTTAGGGTTGTTGACTAATCCCAAACTAGTCATGTGAGACTAAAGAAAAGGTTGATGAAAATGTTAGTCTCTTGTTGTGAAAGTTAATGAAGGTTTGCAGGTATGTGATCATATACACTAGGATTATTACAGAGTTACAAATCTTATTTGGATGATGAAATTGATGAGGGCATTTGGTTAAGGTACATGTTGGGTACATGGTTGAGACAAGTAGTTTATGAATTGGCACATACATGAGGTGTATAGTTGATGTTGTTGGTACATTTTGATGAGTCATAGTTGATGAATAGTTGACACATGATTGGTACATACTTGGTACATGGTTGAATTCACTTTTTTATGGTACAGACTGAGTACAGGTTGTCTGGTATAGGCTAGTGCATGGTTGATGCACTTGTTTATGGTACATGTTGATTACAGGTTGAGGTACAGGTTGATGCATGGTTGATGCATGGTTCAGGTTTATTGGTACAGGTTTACAATAGTATATCTCATAGTGATAGTGAGAAAGTCGTTCCATAATTCTACTTCTACTTTAGGGCGGTTGGACAAGGCAAGGAGAGGTGGTTGTAGCCGAAGAACATAGGGGGTTGTAGCCTCCTTCTGGTTGTAGCCAGAGAATTGGGGATTTGGAGCTTCCCTCAGTTTGTAGCTTGAGAAAATAGGGGGTTGGAGCCTCCTTCCAATTGCATCTAGAAAAAAAAGGAAGTTGGTGCTTCCAATGAATGTAATTCTTCAAGACACATAAGAAAAAACATTTCGTGGTTTTATCCCGCTTTGGGTTTCCATGTAAAACACTAGTGTACTGTGTATGTGTATGATTGTTCATTTTTTCATTTCTTATTTACTCTACAGTTATTGGATGATAATGCTACTTTGATATAACACTTGGATTATATGGTTAAAAATGATTAAATTGCTCTATTACTGATTCAATCCCCCTCTTAGTAATCCAACACAAGGGTTGTTTTTTCTCACCCAAGTGACTAAAACCACCAGATAGATTGGTGACTCCACTTTGTTTTATAGCCAATAATTCACATTTCCTAGGTTGTTGGAGCTTCTTCTATGATTTTCTTTGTCTTCTAGGTTACTAAACCATCATGCTCATAGCATGAAACCCTCTTTCTTTCCTTTTGTACGTGCAAAATTAATCTTTCCAACGCACATGAATCTATGCACCCTGTGAATGAATAGATGCACAGATGTGCACAAATCCAATGACTGTGGTAGTTATGTTTTGCAAAATCCACACAACTGTCTACGTACAGAACCACACAAATCATTTTATTCACAATCATTTTTCTAATTTTTTGTTTCGATTTGAAGTTAGGTGATAGGCTTTATTTTTATGCACTTTGTAAAGCCTAAAAAAACAAATTTTAGTTTATTCTTGCATAGTAGTTAATTAAACTAGCTTGGTAGGAAGGTTAAAAAGAACCAAGACTCTTTTTTCTTACCACGTGGATGGCTACTTGATCACATGAAATTTCATTTATATCTTTTTTATCATTCATCACCTTGCTTTTTGGTACTAAGAGTTAATCTTTCCAACTTAGTGTGCTCTCTACCTCGCACTTTAGGGTGATCTTGGTAGACCAAAAAGGTTGAATATCTCTTCATCTCCATTTGAAATCCACAAACATTTAGGAAATTAATTAGTTTGATTTATCCACCCACATATATGCATATCTTCATGTTTTTTTTCTGCAATTCAAAATTAGGAAGTTTAAAGAATTGAAAGGACCACCATTGTCCCCATCATTTTACAATATAGGGAATTTTTTTAAATTTTTTTCAAAACAAAAACACTTAGGGAGTTAAAATATTTGGAAGGACCCCAAATGTCCATATCTTGGAAACTTAGGACTAGTTTTATTTTTTACGCAAATTTCCATTTTTGCAAGGTTGCAAATTACATCTAGTGTTTAATTAGGACAAAGTAACAAAATCCATGACATCCACATGTTTTGATCACACTCATATATATTTTCACACTCCACACTTGCACACATATTCACTAACAAATAAAGGATTTATAAATCCACCTTTATTGAGTATTCTCTTCTCCTTGCACCTAGAAGAGATCTTGGAAAATCATAAAAACTTGGATGGTTTGAAAATATCCTTCACTACACCCTTAAGTAAAAGGATTGGTTCATGAATCCAATCCTGAATGGTTAAAAATACAACTCTAGAGAACCCACTAAAATCCTCCATTGTGAGGTCACAAAAAAATATTTTAGTACAAGTTAGGATTTTGGGGGTAGGCATCCAAAAAAACCCTCGTTATTGTTTTTCATTGGAAACTTAGAAATTGACATTTTCAGGGAGCTTTAAAATCCTTTATATAAAGTGTGCTACACCAAGGAAAGGAGATACCCATGAAGGGACAAAGTCTTAGGTGTGTTTTTTCTTGCAAGTCTGCTCAAGCCATCCAACTCTTGTTAGGCTCTAGCCCATGATCACTTTTTTAGGTTGAGAGTCCCCTATCCGTACTTGAAGGAGGTAACCTAGTTGCCAAAAATTAGGATTTATACATAGGTGGTGGTTGTGGGTTTAAACTACATCTTAATTGGATTTTTAATGGATATTGGGAAATGTCGCTAGTTCCTTCAAGACATGCACCTAGTACCCCTCACAATAACTTATGATTTCTTACATTCAATATTCTTCTTCTGGTGGGTTCATGCCCCATTATTGAAACTATAGGAAGGTCCAGTTACATTTTGAGATGAAGGACATTATCTATTCTAGAACATGTATGTGACACCCTGTTTTCTCCCATAATTGTAATTCTGCTTAAGACTTCATATGATTATGTTTATGAATCTTGTAATCATGTTTGGATTAATTAAAGAAACCAAACAACTAACTAATAGGGAATAACCTTGAAATTACTGGCAATGATGCAAAAGTGGGAATCGATGAAGCAAGAATTGATTGAGTGATTGGTTAAGGTAACGCTGACATGTTTTTATGAAGAAAACATGAAGATTTTTTAAAAATATAGCTTATTCTTGCAAAGAATAAACATACACATACCATCGTACTAGATCAACAAGAAACCACGTGACCAATTATGGAGGTCATATTAGTGGTTAAGGAGATTAATAACTATTGACGGTTTGGTATTTGAAGAAGGAAATGGTCAGCTGAAGTAACTTGACAGAAAGCACACCCTAGAATTGCCCCTTTAGGACTGGACTGCAGGAAGCAGGTGGCGTCTGCATGAAGTAACGAGAATTCCAAGAGGATCATAGGAGGAAGAGACTGAAAATGGAAAGGCACCACCAGACCATAGGAGACCACTAATAGAGAGAGGGGTGTAGGAAGGATACTAGAGAGTGCAAATAGGAAGAAAAGAGAAACACACACAAGAACGAATAGTTAGTCACTAAGAGTGGCATAAAAAGAATAGAGCATGCAGTGAAGAGAGAAGAGAACATTCTGAGGAAGAGTGAGCGAGTGACGATCTTGTAGTCTGAGAGTGTAGTGGGAAGAGGTTTTGATTGGCTCATATCAAAGAGAATAGAATAGAGATATTTTCTTGAAGAAAATAGGAAGCTTGTCCAATTTTTTGATGATCACCTTGAAATGAAGAAGACCTGGATCCAGACTGGAGCAATAGAGGGCTACAACTTGGTACTTACTAGAAAGAAATTGGCACTGGTAAGGGGAGGTCATCGAGGGATTGTATAACATATAAGGGACTCCCATGTTCATAGTAAATCCAGTTGAAAAACTACTTGATAAACTTGTAGAGACCTTGAGCTCAGTGGGAAAGGGGGAACTTCTGTTAATGTCAGAGGAGGAAGGAGAGTAACCTTCCTTGATCATCTTAATATTGGAAACTAGTTGAATCATTCCCCTTATGGTATCATCGCTTGGCACAGGAGTGGAAAATGTAGGAAGGAACTCTACATTATGGCCTAAGGTTGGGAGGAAAGATGTCCTCTCTCAATCAGTTGGTGTTGGCTATTTCCCTGATCAAATAAGTGTATAAATTTGTTTGTTTAATTCTGTATGAATGATGTACACATGTATTTGTCTAATTTAATGGGAAATGTAAATGCTTGTAATGACTGAAATGATTCCTTAAATAAATGGGATATGCTTGGCATGGTACTTATGTAATCTATTAAATTGTGAAAATAGACTAGTATGAGTAGTTTGTATCCCCCAGAACCTTGCATATTGAGAGGAAAGTTTGCAAGATATGGAAAAAAACTTCATTTATCTATTAGTGCAAGAGTTCTGATTTTAGGAAGGTCCCTGTGAGGAATAGAGGACCTTGAGTCCTAAGGAAATATCGATCTTTATGTGGAAAGCTTGTAAGATATGAAAGAATATTATCTCAAACGAAGTTGATAGGAATTTGATGGTCTTAGATCATTTTTTCAACTCTTTGATGTGAATTCCAGCAACAACGACAAATTCCTAGAGACAGAACTAGGACCATTGATTTGTCGAGAATGAAATCGATGAAATATGGACCATTGATGCTAGAAGCATCGTCATCGGGAAATATAAGAGTGATGAATTTGGGTGATGGGTTTCAAGAATCGCCAACAACAATGAAGGTTTTGAAAGGAAACAAGAGTCAACAATAGTTGTGTAGGAGAGATTGATCTCCATCATAGATTGTTGAAGGTTCTTCTTAAGTGAGAAAAAAGGGACAATGACATCATGTTGACATGGTACGCTAGCATGGAATCCAACAAGTTTCTCTAGGAGTGACATGTGTCACTAGTGGAATGGTCAATGGACTTGAGTGTTCCTAGAGGAGGATGGAATCCTTATAACCTCAATTACAATCTAAACCAATAGATATCGAATATGGATGTGGTGAGATCCTAGCTATTCGTCAAAAGATGACAAGTAGAGGCTTGGGTAAGACCTAGGGAATGAGCACACGATGAAAAATGATTCGGGGTTAAACTAAAATTATTGGAAGGTGAAAGGACGAGATGAAATTTCCATCGTGAATTCCTATAGGATCCATCTGTCCGTCGTAGAAGAGATCGGGAGAATGGACGCTAATCGTCATGAAAGATATAGGTGATGATGAGATTTTCACCATTTCTTCTTGGGTTTCGAGAACCATTAGATATGAGTTTAAACCCACCAGCAACATCATCGTCTAAACATTTGGTTTTGAAAGTGTTGATGCTCCATGGGGGTAGAATCCCTGATGACAATGAAAATAGGCCCAAGTGATCGGGTTCGTTGATCTGGAAAGCCCACTGGTCCAAGAGGTAGAAGCCATGTTAGTGCCACATCGGACGACATGAGGGGTAGGAATCCACGTGGATTCCATGTGGCAATGAGGCGGATTTTCCATTGAGAGCCTAAAACATCAGAAAAATGTACCTTTATATCTCGATCTCTAATTTGGACATGGTCACAGTCATTGGAAAGATCTTAATGACTAAAATCCAGCTATGGTCCTTAGGATCAGGTTAGAGTTGAATTAGTAAAGAGAAATATTAACATCCCACTAGCCTAAGAGAGGGTTAGGGGGTCATATATGTAACATAGTGGTATCATACTAGAGTTTAAACTCTAGCCTTGAAATGGGTCACCAAGGCCACTTGAAACCATTTAAGAAAGTTTTTGATGTTATTTAAAATGTGTGATTTAAATTATTAATGTCATTACTAATGATGTTTTTTGTTTCAACACATAAGATGTATTGAAAGGCAATAGAGGTGAATGGTAAAATGTAGTATGGAAGATACCTCACACCTCAGAGATGAAGAATATGATTTCCGAAGGGATAGAAAAATACCTCCATATTTGATGGCCACTGTTAGAAGTCTGAAGGCAGACAATGAGAGGCTCATGAGAGCTCAGGCCGAGCAAGTATATTTGAATGCAGTGTTACTATACAACTTGTCAGAGATCGAAAACATATGTAGCCAGGCCCAAGTAATGCATAGTTACAACAATCGAAGAGGTTGAAAACCACTTAATATGTTTATAAACATGAATTGGCTCACAATGATGAGGGGCAAATGTCTTCCAGGAAGAGGCATCAAGATTCCAAGAAAGGAAAATTCAGTGGAAGCATCTCCACGGATTCATCTAACATGAAGACTACTTCGGTAGAGTTTTCCATTGGTGGCACATATTCAAGTGTCCCTATGAAGAAAAAGAGGAAGAATTCTCAGAGTTATCTAATTGAAGAATTCAATAAGTCTAAGTTGCATACATTTTATGAAGAAATTAAGAAGGGAGAATAAGTAGACACATGGTTGTTAGGTTTGAACAAGTACTTTCAGGTACACAACTACTCTGGAAATACCAAGGCAAGGATTTCCATTTTTAACATGAATGGAGAAGCCTATATTTGGTGGGAATACCTCAAGGAAATCAAGGGACTAAAGGAAAGTGAATTGACCTACAAACAGTTTGAGAAAAACTTCAGGAAGGATTATCTATCAGAGAAGTATTTATGATGACAAAATTAAGGAATTCCAAGAGCATATGTTGGGACAAATTACCATGGACACACATGCCAAATGGTTTATGGAGTTATTGAGGTATGTCCCTTACCTCAATGATGAGAAAGAAAGGGTGAAACATTTTCTTATTGGATTGCCACAGTCCTACCAAGACATGATTGAGTTTGATCAATCCAAGACGTTGGCAAACACTATTCAAAAGTATAAGTGTTGATATGACTAGTCTAAGCATAAGCAAGAGCATTTAGATGACTGGAAGAGGAGGGACAATAATGGATTCCAAAAGAAGGGATTCAATTCCTTTTCATACAATAATTCAAGGAAGGGCGCACAGTTGGGTCAACCAAGCAGAACTGTGCATCAACAAAAATTTTCATCTCAAAGTGGAAATAATCCAACATAGCAAGCAAGAGAAAAAGCAGAGGATCCCAAGAAAAGACCTTTGCAATGTTGGGGATGTGGAGAGCCACACTTGTTGATGTATTTCCCCCACATACATCATGACAACATGAAGGTATATAATGTGTAGGAGGAATCTACAATCAACGATGTTGATAGAAGCATGCCAAGGATACATGTAGTTGTCGAAAATCGACAAGTAGACCACCAAGCCTATGTGGTGGAATTGGAGGGTATTATTACCAAGCAACCTATCTCTATTTCATTGTATTTCACCTCGAGTTTTTGAGGAATGTTCATTACATAGAAATAAACATGCAAGAGCATGGTCGGTTCAGTTAGCCACTAGAAAAAAGAGAAAAGTGGTTGAGGTAGTAGAAGCCTATCCATTTGTGATGAGTGGATTGCAGACACAGACAACCTTGAATATCCTACCTCTAGAATCATATGACATATTGCTGGGTATGGATTGGCTAGCTTCCCACAAGGAAAACCTAATTTTTTATGAGAATATTTTGGAATTTGAAGACAATGAGGGAAACGAAAGAATTTTGCAAGGCATTCAGAAGCCAGTTTCAGTGAGGCAAATATCAACATTACAACTCAAGAAGTTCAACAAAAAAGGGTTCCTATACAACTTCTTAACTTAGATGAAATCAAGGAGATGAAACATGAATATCACCTTGTGTTGTGGGAATTTAAGGATGTGTTTCCAGAGGAGGTTCTAGGACTACCTCTAAAAAGAGAGCTTGATTTTTCAATAGATCTTGTGCTTGGAGCAGTGTCGACTTCAAAAGTTCCTAATAGAATGAGTATGCCAGATTCGATGGAGATGAAGGTACAATTGAAAGAGATGTTGGATAAAGGTTACATTAGGCCAATTGTATCTCCATGGGGAGCACCAAACCTATTTATGAAGAAGAAGGATGGTACTTTGAGACTCTGTATTGACTATATATAGTTGAACAATATTACCATCAAGAAAATATATCATTTTCCTAGGATAGATGTTCTCTTTGATCAACTCAAAGGAGCTACAGTTTTCTCAAAAAGTGATTTGAGGTTGGGATATCACCAAGTTATAATCAAGGATGAGGACATCCATAAGAAAACCTTTATAACAAGGTACAAGCACTATGAGTTTGTAGTGATTCCATTTGGGCTTACAAATGCACCAACCAAATTCATGTGTTTGATGAATAGTGTGCTCAACAAGTATTTGGACAAGTTTGTATTAGTATTTGTGGATGACAATTTGGTGTATTCCAGGACCAGAGAAGAACATGAAGAGCATCTTAGGATGGTGCTACAGGTGCTGAGGGAGAATAAATTGTACGCTAATTTCAACAAGTGTGATTTCTTCCAAAAAGAATTCCATTACTTAGGACACATAATCTTAGTAGAAGGAGTGGTAGTGGATCTCAAAAATATTAAGGAAATCATGGATTGGCCTACCCCTAGGAATGTCATGGAAGTAATATCCTTCATGGGATTGGATGGATATTACAGAAGGTTCATAAAAGGATTTTCCAAGATTGGTAATCCTATTACTTCATTACAAATAAAATGGAAGAGATTTATATGGTCACTAGTCTAGTGTGAAGGTAACTTCCAACAACTAAATAATCTCTTGACTAATTCCCCTGTTTTAAATATTGCCGACCCTGAAAAATAATTATTGGTTTTCACTAATGCTTGCAAAGAGGAAATTAACAGAGTTCTCATGCAATAAGGGAAATTTATTTGTTATGAATAACAAAAACATAATGAGCATGAGCAGAAGTATGTTACCCATGATCTATAGCTTGCATCAATCGTGCATTCATTAAAGACGTGGAGACATTACTTTATCGGGATAAGTTTTTTCCTAATGATAGAACATTGTAGTCTAAAGCACCTATTCAACCAATCAAGGTTGAATGCCAAATAGGCCAGATGGATGGTGTTTATCAATGAATTTATTTTGAAATAAAACACATAAAAGGAAAGGAAAATAGAGTGGCAGACACATTCAGTCAAAATGTCTAAGGGATTATGAAATCAAGCAAAGGATCAAAACCCTCTTTCAAGAATATGAGTTCTTCAATAAAGTCTTCAAAGTATTACAACAAGAACCCAAGGAAAAGATATACAAAGGATATCAATTTGACGCTAATAATTTGTTGTTGTATAATGACAGGTTGTATGTGCCTAATTCAATAGATTTAAGGCATTTTCTTATGGATGTGTTCCATAGGAAACCTTATGTGTGTCACCTTGGTTATGAGAAAATGGTAACAACAATAAGGCAGTTGTATTATTGGTCAGGAATGATGCAGTACATTGCTCAGTACATCTCTAAATGCCCAGAGTTTCAAAAAGTGAAAGTGGAGCACACACATCTTACTGGGTTGTTGTAGCCTTCACAAACTCCAGAGTGGAATTGGGAAACAATTTCCATTGGTTTAATTAGAGGTCTACCAAAGATAATCAAGCAACGTGATTAAATCATGGTTGTAGTGGATGAGTTGAGCAAGGTAGCTCACTTCATCCTCATTAAATCTACTTTCAAAGTTATGGACGTTGCTAATGTTTTTATGAATGATATTTTCACTTTTCATGGTTTTCCCAAGACCATAATCTCGGATAAAGATGCATAGTTTACCTCAAGTTTTTGGAAAATCTTGTTTGCAGGGTTGGTAATGCAATTGGCATTTAGCATGACCTACCATCCTCAACAGATGGTCATACCGAAAGAGCGAACAAATTACTAGAGGACATGTTGAGGATGAATGTTATGCATCATCCCAAGCAATGGGAAGAGTATCTACCTATGGTAGATTTCACATACAAAAATGGATACCAAGAATCATTAAAAATGAGCTCGTTTGAGGTTCTATATTGCAGGAAGTGCATAGTTCCAATAAGTTGGGACAATCTAGTGGACAAGATCACACTTGGACCATAATTGCTGAAGGAAATGGAACATGCCATGGTTAATATAAGGAAGAATATGAAAGTCACCCAAGACATACAAAATATCTATGCAGAGAATAAGAGAACTCACTGAGAATTCAAAGTGGGAGATCATGTGTATCTCTAAGTGAAACCCAATAGAAGTTCCTTGAGAATGGGGATGTGTTCTAAGTTAGCACCCTGCTACTATGGACCTTTTGAAGTCCTGGAGAGAGTGGGGCCTGTAACATATAGACTTACATTGCCACCTACTATTAAAGCTCATAATGTGCTCCATGTGTCTTTGTTAAAGAAATATGTACATGATTCTAATCATGTTATTGATTGAACTATGATACAGGTGGAACCAGAGGGAGAATTCCATCATGAAACTCAATGCATCTTGGACAAGAGAGAAAAAATGCTCCAGAACTGAGCCATTTTGCAGGTCAAGATGCAAGGGAAACATTTTGTAGCAGATGAGGCTACATGGGAATTGGAAGAATCCATGAGATTGACATACCCATTTTTACTCTCTATATAATTGTATATACATGTTTTTTTAAACACCAAGGACAATTTTAATTTAAGGGGGGAGGGGAATGTAACACCTCCCCCCTGTAACTTTAATTATTCTTAATAATTCATATGATTATGTTTATGAATCTTGTAATCATGTTTTGATTAATGAAAGACACCAAATGCCCCCGGGGGGGCAGTTTAATTGGCAAGTGCCATGAAAATGAAGTTCCATGAGGTTTCGAGTTCAGCTCCCCCCGACTTACCTTGTGTGCCGCGTAAGGGGCATCGTGGGCACACCTGGAGGTTATAGTGGTAGCGGTTGGATAACATGGCCTCGTGTAATGCGAGCACATGCCCAACTAGTTGTTGATTCCTCCAGACATAAAATAAATAAATAAATAAATGAAAGACACCAAACAACTGATTCAGAAGGAACAACCTTCAAAGTATTGGCCATGATCCACAAGTGAGAATTGATGAAGTAGGAATTGATTGAGTGTTTAGGTAAGGTGGAGCTGAGATGTTTTTATGAATAAAATAGGAATATTGTTTAACAATCCAACTTATGCTTGCAAAGCATAAACATACACATAGAAGTATACCAGATCAACATGAAACCATGTGACCAATTATGGAGATCAGATCAGTGGTTGAGGTAGTTAATAATTGTTGACCGTTTGACATTTGAAGAAGGAAAGGGTTAGCTGAAGTAACATGATGCGGTGGACACCACAAAATTGACCCTTCACGATCCGACTGCAAGAAACAAGTGGTGTCCATAGGAAGTCATGGAAATTGTAAGAGCATTGAAGGAGGAGGAAACCAATGTTGGAAAGACACCACTAGACTAGAGGAGACCACCAATAGAGAGAGGGGTGTAGGATGGATACGAGAGCATTTACATAGGAAGAGAAGAGAAGCATGCATGAGAACGAGCAATTAGTCACCAAGAGTGGCATCAAAATAATAGAGCATGCAGTTCAAAGAGAAGAGACCACTATGAGGAAGAGTGAATGAGTGATGAGTTCACAGGTTGAGAGCGTAGTGGGTAGAGGTGTTCATTGGAACATATCAAAGAGAAGAGAATGGAGAGATTTTCTTGAAGAAAATAGGAAGCTTGTGCAATTTTATGATGATCACCCTGAAACAGAGAAGACCTGGATCCAGACCAAAGAAATAGAGGGCTACAACGTGGTACTTACTAGAAGGAAATTGACATTGGTAAGGGGAGGTGATTGAGGGAATATATAGTAGAGAAGGGACTCCCTTGTGAAAAGGAAATCTAGTTGATAAACTACCTGATAAACATGTAGAGACCCTAAGCTCAATGGGAAGGAGGCAACTTCTGTTGTTGTCAGAGGAGGAAGGAGAGTAACCTTCCTGGATCATCTTGATCTTGAAAACCAACTGAATCATTCCCCTTGTGGTATCATGGTGTGGCATGAGGGTGTCATACTGTAGGAAGGCATTCTACAGTATGACTTAAGTTTGGGAGGAAAGGCGTCCTCTCTTAGTCAGTTGGTGTTGGCTATTTCCTTGATCAGATAAGTGTATAACTTGGTTTGTTTAATTGTGTATGAATTATCTGTACATGTATTTGTACGATTTAATGGGAAATGTAAATGATTTTAATGAATGAAATAATTCCTTGAATAAATGGGATATACTTGACATGGTTCTTGTGTAATATGTTAAATTGTGAAAATAGACCAATATGCGTAGCCTGTATCTCTAAGAACCTTGAAACTTGAGAGGAAATCTTGCAATATATGGACAAAAACTTCCTTTGTCCGGTGGTGTGAGAGTTCTGATTTCAGGAAGGTCCCTATGAGGAATAGAGGACCTTGAGTCTTAAGGAAATCTCGAACTTTATGTGGAAATATTGCAAGATATGAAAAAATCTTATCTCAAATGAAGTTGATAGGAATTTTATGGTCTTAGAGGGATTTTTCGACTCTTGAATACCTAGTGAAGCTTGCAAAACATTGAAAATTGGTTAGGTCCCAAACTTAGAGCATTATCCAATGGAAAAAACCTAGTGTTAATTCGGGAGATTTCATAGTCGTTGATTTAGTAGGGTGAGTGGATCTCATCCCTTCATTGGGAACATGACTCATGTGAAGTTCGATGAGAACAACAAAGACCTATAGACAGAGCTAGGATTGTTGATTCATTGGGAGTGACATCGATGGAATATGTATTGTTGATGATAGAAGCATAATTGTCAGGAAAAAAAAGAGTTATGAAGTTGGGTGATCGGTTTCAAGAATCTCCACCAACGACAAAGGTTTTGAAAGGAAACGAGAGTCGTTAATAGTCATGTAGTCGAGAGTGATGTCCGTCGTAGATTGTTGAAGGTTCCTCTTAAGTAATAAAAAGGGGATGATGACATAATGTTGACATGGTATGCCAACATGACATCCCACATGTTTCTCTAGGGGTGACATGTGTCACTAGTGGAATGGTCAATCGACTCTAGTGTTACCAAAGGAGGCTGGAGGTCTTACAACCTTGATTACAATCTAGACCATTAGATATGGATGTGGTGATATCCTAGACATTCATTGAAATATGGTGAGTAGAGGCTTGGTTAAGACATGGAGAATGAGTTGATGATGAAAAATGATTCATGGTTAAAATACATCCATTGGATGGCATAAGGATGAGATGAAATATCAGTCGTGAATTCATGTATTTCCCATATGTTCGTTGTAGAAGAGGTCAGGAGGATGGACATTAATTTTCATGCAAGATTTAGGTGACGACGATATTTGAACCGTTTCTTTTCAGGTTCCGAAAACCATTATATCTAAGGTTAAACCCACTAACAACATCGTTGTCGGAGCACTCGGTGTTGGGGGTGTTGATGATCCATGGGGGTAGAATCCATGATGACAATGAAAGCAGGCCCAAATGATTGGGGTTGTTGATCTGGAAAGCCCACTGGGCTAGGAGGCAGAAGACATGTTGAAACCAAATTGGATGTGTAAGTTTTAAACCTGTGAAGTAAAGCAATGCATATATATTCTTAAGCAATACAGAAATTAATCAATGGCTCATACACAGAATACACAGAGATCTTTACCGGAAACCCTCAACCGGGAAAACCTTTCTTTTTCATTATATCGAATTTCACCATTCGCCATACAATATATACAATGCTTTTAGGTATTCCGTAGATACCAAAACCCTAATCCCTTAATCCGAGATTAATTTACAAATCAGCTAAAAATAGAAAAATCCGCTAAAAATAGCAAAAACCGCCCAAAAAAAAAAGGGCGTTGCCCCGAACCCCTCGGCCCCGGGGTACGCCCGGTGCCGAACGCTCCACGTAACCAGGGGGGGGCATACCTGCCCCCCCCTAGGAAAGCGCCCGGCGCACACGGCAGAACCACAGGTGAAGGGATCGTCAGACGCAGTCGTCGTATCTGACGCACCCACACACACACACATGCAAAGAATATAACACATACCCAACATTCTCCCACTTGTTGTTTTCTTTGCATCCAGGCGTCCAAGGGATTATATAGTCAACAATCCAGGGCAGCAATGCCCATTGTTACTCTACACCAAGA